>VSDK01006506.1:382400-407799 GCA_009767595.1 Symbiodinium kawagutii | reverse complement strand
GTGTCTGCAAGTGTCCGCTTGGACCGGGTGTCGGCAAGAGGCCAATCAGAGCGAGTGGCCGCAAGAAGTCGTCGACATCGTCATGCAAAATGGATTCGCTACAAATGGGAGCCTGCTGCCCAAAGTTCGCCGCCAAAAAGCCCCAACGCCGGCGAGAAGTGGAGGAACTTGAAAAAGCTACGAACTGTATTAAATCCTTGTTTTGTCAAACTGGTTCCTTTTGTCGCAACAAAGTCATCCAGAGCCACCATTCTCGGGTAACATCAAAAGAGATTTCGTTGCATCCGGAGATTCATTTCTTAAGATATTTTAAGGCCGGATAAGGTATCTTAGAGTAACAGACAAGTTTTTAAAATAAGACAAAATCAGATATTTTGAGATGAAGCTGCATATATAAAAGAACATTTTTAATCAAAAGGCGACCCGAAGATACAAAAAAAACTTTAAGAGATGTCAAAATGCATTCCTATCAATGAAGTGAAACAGATCTTAAATGATAGAAGGTACTTGAAAAGCAGGTATCTGCAGATGAGAGAAGACATTGCAAGATCAACAAGGTTTCAAAAGGCAGCTAAGGTACCTTAAGATCAACATGAGATAAACTTTTTTACGGCAAGAAAAATCCTCTGTAATCAGATGGGGTAAGATGCTTTACTGTAAGAAAGGTATCTTAAGGTAAGATAATAGACTAAAGATCAGATAAGATACGTTGACATAAAATTTCATGTTGAAAACGCAGGGGCCTTAAGATACAAAAAACAGTTTTAAGACATTTCGCAATATTTTGGGACGATCAACAAGGTAAAACATTTTAAGATGAGTAAAGCCCCGAAGAACAAGTATCTTGAAATAAAAGAAAACAGTGCAAGATCCAAACAAATAAGGTTGCTCACCGCAAGAGTAGGAAATATTTCAAAAGACAACTAAGGTATCTTAAGATCAAAATGAGATAAACTTTCTTACGGCAAGGGAAATATCTTAAAATCAGATGAAATGAGTTATCTTACGGTGGGATGAGGTATCTTAAGATAAGTTAAAGGTTCGTAAGATAAGAGGGGATACGTTGAGATACAACTATAGGTTTGAAAACAACTGACCTTAATAACCAAACAAATCGGAAATCTCGAAATAAATGGTACCTGATATAAGATACCTGAAGAGAAAGGTATATAACAATATGAACACTGCAAGATCTGAAAACAATAAGGTTGCATACCGCAAGAGAAGAAATACCTTGAAATACAGCTAGTGAATCTTAAGATCAAAAACAAATGAGCTTTCTTGCAGAAATGGGAAATCTTCTCAAATCAGATGAGATAAGATAAGGTATCTTCAGGTAAGAAAAGGTAAGATAAAGATAAGATGTCCCAGGGTAAGATAAGATACTACAAGGTATACTTTTTAAGATGCCCCAAAACCTAACGAAGATATCTTAGTCGATTCCTCGTGTAGTTAGCAACCCGAGTGCCCCGGTAAAGTTTCCGAAGGTTCCGAAAGGAAGGTTCTGGAACATTCCGGCACAGTGGGCGCCAGTGCTCCCGGAAGGTCCCGCAGGGTAGAACATCTGTTCTGGGAATTATCCAGAACATATCATGTTTATCATCAAAATCAAATAAGGTTAATACATTTGTTGATACATTAACCCTATTCATTTTGTTTATTTCATCATTTGTTTCATTACCTGTTTCATTTCTTGATTTATCTGTTGCTTATTTGTTTTTCTTTGGTTCTAAATCTATTCTCATAAATCATTACTACTAACCTAATCATCACTCATCATCATCATCAACATCATTATCATCACAACCTAACCATTATTTAACCTTATTCATTTGTCAGGATTAAACTATTCCTTGAAATATTATGTAAAAGTTTTATCATTGGATTTATTGGTAAGTTAAATCATAATTTTAATAAGTAATATTATTAGAATTATGGATTTAGGTTTATTGAGTTTATTTTTTATTAATGTATATTTTTATCATCATTATCTTTTTACAAAAGCAATTCTCCAAAGTCCTCAGTAAGTGTTTAATGTCATCTTTAAACACTTTCTCCTCTCCTTTTTCATCCCTACAAAGTCTTCCCTCACTTTTAACAGTTCTTGTTCCAAGTTCAATTCTTCGCCTTGTATGTTCTATTACGAAGATGTTATATTGAATGCTATTATAGTTGTAGTCCTTAAAGGATTTTATCAAATCCAGTTGTTGCCTCAAAATATTCAGTCCATCTTGAACTGAACGACTTGGGTTGTTTATTGTAATTATTGTTGTATCCATTAGTTCCCCTCTATTGTTTAATCGTTGTATTTCTTCTATTCTATCTTCAATTCTGAACTTCTTTTGAAGTCTTCTTAGTGCTTTGTTATTGTGTAGTCTCATCTGCTGGGGTGAGCCCAATAAAAACGATGAGATGTTTGCCAAGCATTCTGCAGATAAATATTTTAACATTTGAACTTCTACCATTTTCTCTTAATATATTAAGGTAATATTTCTTTAAGTCATTTTAAGCCTTTTTATTCTGCAGTGTCCATAGGCAAGACTATCAACCGTTGATGTCCAATAGCGTTTATTTTCATAACTTGTTAGTCCAACTTTTGTAGTTGTAAGGCTGAATATTTGATGGTTTTTACTTCTGATACTATTAAAGGTTTTATTTACAACTTCATTAGTTTCTAAAACTTTATCATACTCTTCATATTTCATACAACGCTTTACTGTGTTTTTTGCCACGCCTTTACATTTCTTGTGTTCTTTCTTTTCTCCATGGATTTTGAAAGCGTAGCATTTAGGACGAAGCCCTATAAAGCCTGTAATTATCTTGCCGTTGGTTTCGCACTTGAATTTACCTAATACCTTCTTGTTGTCTGTATTGTAGCATTTATGGTTTTTGTCATAACTGCTAAAATCCATTTCATCTTTGATGTCATTAAAGTCGTTGTAAATGTCATCAGTTTTAGTATGAAAAACAAAACTGTCTGTGTCAGTATAAACCATTCTAACATTAACTCCATATTTAGGTTTCATAACATCATAGTAAAACCTATACATGTGTTGCTTGCTCAAATCTAAAATGCTCATACCAATAAATATAGGCTTATCAAGTTTTAATTTTGGTTTCTGCTTTTCTACTCCTACAAGGTTCTCATTTATTATATGACTATGTTTGAATGAAGGATTATTTACGCACTTCATAAATCTTTTTTCATCATTGACTATTTCAAAGTCTAAATGTTTTCTTTTATCTTCCATTGTTTTACCAAAAACCGCATTATTTAACAATTTGAAAATATCTTTTTCAAAATCATTTCTTGCCTGTTTTCTTCTTTCAGTGTTAAATTCAATGTATGGTTTTAAAAACTCTTTTTGCTCAAATCTAATTGCTCGGTGTATCTTCTTAAGTTTCAATCCCTGTTTTAGATAGAATTGTAAAGTTCTAATATGAACTACATATTTATCTTTATCATTCAAATTTAGTATCAACTTTTTAGTTTTTTCATCTTTTGGTTCTCTCACTATTCCTTTCTCTTTATCTTTTTGACTGGTATTAACTAACTTAAAAATTTCTACTTGCTTGTCTGACAGCATATCTGCTTTTACATTCATGACTTCAGGGGCTAAAGGGTAATCATTATGCAAATCATGTAGTTCTTTTGGATATTCTAAATCCACTTCCAAAATATAACCTATGCCTCCATTCTTGTAATTTACTATGTCCATTTCAGTTATTTTGTCATCCCACTTTAAATTTTTGTATGGCAGTTTCTGTATCATGCTTAATCCATACAAATTATTAGCGTCCAAGTAATTAATGAAACTGCTTTCTTTATTTTCATCATAATCATCTCCCATATATACATTATTTGCTTCAACCTTTTTACAAGTTGCTTGGGTCATGCCTCCTCTTAATCCTTTTTCAATCATCTCATACATTTCTTGGTCATACACTAAATCAATTTCAATACCAGTCAGTTTTAACATAGCATCAAAAGCAAAATTAGGTAATGTATAATAATAAGCAGGGTCTAACCCATAATAGTTTAAGCACATGTCCCTAAAATTTTCAAACATATCAGTCATTAACAAGACATCAGTTTTTAAATACAAATCATGATATTCTCCCATGTTTCTAATGTTGAAGTGTTGCCATATCTTCTCCGCTTTTTTGTAATCATCATCAGTTATATCTTCTTCGCTTAATTGACTGTAAAACTTTTCTTTTGGTGGTAGTGCTTCATCATCAAATTTGCTAAATGAATTCATGTAGTCATACGGATAAATGCCTTTTTCTGTGAGTAAGTCTAAACATTCATTGGATTTTATAATTTCATTCTTACTGCTATATCTAAAGTTGCTCTGCCAGTTGTCCCTTAATATCCATTTGTTTTTATCTTCTTCATCTGTGTTGTCATACTTTGTAATGGATACTAACTTATCTAACGAAGCCGTTATGAAACTGAAACTATCTTTAACACTTAAACTGTCAAAACTTATGTTTATGATTTTTTCGCTGTTCTGAGCAATTACATTTATCTTTTTCCTATTGCTTAACTTTTCAGCATTCTTGATTATTAAATGACCATCGTAATTTTTCATATTATGAAAGAATACTGGAATTTTGAAATGCCTATTACAAAAGTTCAGATTACAAATGCTATGGGCACAGCCTCTATATTTACCTGTAAAGTGGCAGTGGTCTCTAACCTTTTTGTATTTCTCTGCTTCTTTTTCATTCTTATAAGATTTTCTAAAGGCATCACCACAAATGAAGCAATGAGTAGCATTTTTAAAATCTTCATTGTCTTCATCTGTCATTTCAATAGGCATATTTTCTTCCATCCTTTCTTTTACTTCTTCTCTTATCTCATTCAATTTTTCACAAAAAACATCAACAGCATCTGCCCCACGATAAAGATATTCTTGATTTGTATTATCAACAGCATTTACAAGGTTTATCATAAATCCGCAGGGCTTATGCTCTTGGTAGTTGTAGGTTTTAATTTCTTCATCAGTAGGCTTTTCAAGTTCCTCAGTCAAGCATTCAAAATCGGCATATAAAACAAATGGACACCTCAACTTTTTAAAATGATGTTTAAACCTCATTTTTTCATTAGGCTCTGGCATTTCTATTTGTTGCCCTTCAACTTCCATACAGCCCTTTTCGTAATGCTTATCTAATAGTTCTTGTTTTCCAAAACCGTTAAGACAAAATTTACAGAAATACGATTTATGGGTCAATGTGCTCTTTTGTTTATTTACCAGTCTGCTATAGTCTTTTACAAAAACATAATGGCTTGCTTCATCTTGTTCAACTCTCAATAAATCAACATGACAAGTAGCATCTTTATTTTTCAATTTTCTACTAATTAATACTTCCTCTTTTTCATTATCAACTTCAAATACATTAACTGATACATCTTTATTGTTTTCTTCAAACCTATCTATGTCAATATTATTAGCGGGAAAATTAACACCTTCAAAATTCAATTCTGATTTTAAGTTTTTCTCTTTGTAATGGTAAAAGTTTTCAGGGTGTTTTTTATCATAGATTTTGTAGTATCCACATTCAACAGCATATTTAAAACATTTCTCATCTTCATTTTTGATATTGATACATGCTTTCTTTAATCCTATCCAATCTGGAAGTTTAAAGTATTTACCGGCTCTTGTTGGATTATATTTGTCATACATCATATGGATTTCAACAACCCTATCTACCATTATTCCGGATGTGTATAGTTCTTTGTTTAAAAGTTTGTCTTCTACATCTGTTCTCATATTGTTCAAAGCCTCTCTTAATTCGTCAGCGTTTGTTATTGGGTATGACCTTGTCCTAATAGGTAGATAATTTCCCTCTTCATACAAATTGATTACTCTAATTTTGACTATGGCGTTTAATTTCATCCCGTTATTCTTTTGTAAATACTCATTCAATCTTTCAAACTGATATGGAAAATAAGTTAATCCATTCAATCCTTTCAACCTAATATTTGAAATGGTATATGCGTTGGAGTAGTAATGAAAAGCGCTTTTTACTTCTGTTATAGTTGCCTTTCTTTTGATTGCATGTTTTAAAACTGTTCTTGTTCCTGCTCTTTCTCTTATTTGATTTGCTTTGTATTCGTTGGTTTTCTTTACTCTCTCTATCCTTTTTTCTAACTTCTTGCTTATGGGTCTTTCTGGATTGTATCTGTATTCTGTGTTTCCTATTATTATGGTTTTCAATTTTTTACCTTTCTTATTCAATTTGTATTGACCGATATTTTCTTTGAGAATAAACTTTATGGCTTTTGTGTTTTCATCTGGCGGTATATCTCTATTCATATTCTATACTATATTATTTTAATATCATTATCTCTTTAAGCCATTTTTTTAAGCACTTTTTCAAAGAAGTAAATTAATTGAATTTCTACTCATTTATCAGCAACAACTCATGCCTCAAATAGTGTCTTGTCAGTCCTTCCAAAATATAATATTTTTGCAGTGTCATATCGTGGTCTATCTTTTCTATTCTATATGTTCTATCACTCCATCTGCTGACTGTCTCTTTTCTTGAAGTGTAATTACCCTGTCCTTTTGTATATATCTTTACTTTGTCCCCTACTTGCAATTGTGGGTATTTTCTAAAGTTTTTCTGTTTGAGTGTTAAATTTGCTTTTACATTCAATCTTTTATTATCATTGTGAGCATCTACTGGTTTCTCTCCAGTTGATGAGTGTATTGTGTTGTTATATTTCTTCAATGTTGGTTTTAATAAATCTGTCCATTTTCCCTTTGTAAAATGCTGTCTATCTCCTACTCCCTTTTTTATACTTCTTATAAAACGCTCAGCAATGTTTGCGTGTGTCCTTGTTGTTTTATGTATTATCCCTAAACTGTCTAAATACTTTTTCACCTCTGATTGAAATGCTCCGTCATCATCACTGTATATTTCTATTGGTTCTCCCATTGTGTTAAATGCTTGTTTCAATGCTTCCAAAACATTTATACTATCTTTTTGTTTCATTGGTATTACTTGACCTAACCTACTAAAAGCATCAATAACTACTAAAGCATACCGTTCTTCCCCCTCTTTCTTAAACAATGTCATATCCATAATATCTATTTGAAATTCTGCTCTGGCGTAAGGAACTAAATAACTATTGTAATTGGTATATCCTTTTATTTGTTTGTTTGGTTGTTTCTTCATAAACTGTCTAACTTCCTCCAGTGTTATACTTGCTCTTTCTTCTTTTGCTTGTTCATACAATGATTTAACACTTCCATACCCTCGTTCAAGGTCGTAATAGATATTGCTTAATATTTGTTCATTTGAAAGATTTGCCATTATATTATTAGATTAGTTTTTATTAGTGTTTAAAACCATTAATAAAAACCAATGTTGCTCAATCTTGTTGTTTTGTTTCTCTTATCCTGCGACATTTTTTGGTATTCTCATGTCTTTTTATATTGGAACTGTCAGCAAGTGTTTTACCACAGATAAGACAAGTATAAGGTTTTTGTTGTTTCTCTTTGTAATATTTACTGTGGTATTCTTTCTGATATTGTCTTGCTTTTTCAACTTTATCTACTTCTTCATCATCGCTTAAACGAGGTATAACATCTGCATCTGAACTTTCATAATGGCTTTGTATTTCATCCTCAAATTTCGTTTCAAACAACATATCCATAAGATTTTCATAAACATCATTATCACCATACAAAGAACCTAAAAATCTATCTCTTCCATCGTTTGAATGTCTGCTATAGAATGGCATTACTTAACTTAATATATTTAAGCCATTTATTCTTTAAGACATTTTTTAAAATCATTTTTAATGTTTATATTTTTATTATAAGTTATAATTTTTACAATTTATAATTATACCATAATTTTACTTCTTTGGGTTGCTTCTACTCCTACTACTTGATGCCCTTGATGATGCCCTTGATGATTGTGGGGATGTAGGCACTGGTATTGATTGAGGGCTTGTAGGCACTGATGGCTCTGATGAATGAACTGTTTGCGGTGGGGTTGCCGAACTGACCGTCATAGGTGGAGAACTATGAACACTAACTACATCTAAATCATTTTCGTTGATATGTGGATTATTCATTATTGCTATTGCTAATGCTTGATTATGTGCTTGTGATGTGGTTGATGTGATATATTCAACTTCATTATCATTTTCTTCTTCTTCTTCATCATTGTTGCCTAATAATGTTGCTTCTGCCACGGCATCTGCAATAGATGTTGCAATATTTGCTGATGCTATTGAACTATTTAAAGCCAATTCTGCCAGTCTAAATCCTCTCTTGATATTTCTACCTAAAAAATCATCATCTGAACTGCTACTGCTACTGCTACTACTGTCATTTTTTGATATATAGGGTATGGATTGGACTTGTGCCATAAAGTCGCGAAGCTCGCGAGCCTCTGGCGAGGCGTCTCCCCTTAGTGCTTCATCACTTTTAAACTTCTTACTGTATCCTTTCAAATAATGAAGTCCTTTAATTTCATTTAAATCATTATAGGTGTCAGTTTCTTTATCTTCCATTTGTTTAAAATTTGTTTGAGTGGATTTGTTTTTTATGTTTGGGAATTGTGTAGCCTTATTTTTATACTCTCTAATGGTTGGTATAAAATCATCTTCTGGTATATTATCTAAATGAGAGTATTTTAGATAATGTAGCATTTCATCATCATTATCTTTTTTTAATCTTTTCAATTTATTTTTAACTAAAATCATTAATATTAAATACTTAGATTTTAATATTAATCATTTCAATCTTGACTGCCTCTTGCTTGATGTCGCCGTTTGAAATCTTTAATTCTGCTCTTCAATAATTCTGCTTCTATTTCTGTATCCCATCTTCCATCCCTTACCATATCAATAGCAATATTCATCAATGTTTGTCTTCTTGATTTACCACCTCCTTTGCCTTTAATCTTTTCATCTATTGCTATGTCGGATGTATCAATACCTCTAATGAACAGTTGAAATCGTAATGCCTTTTCTGATAAACTTGATATGTTGTGGGTGTATGTAATTTTAGTTTCTGTATTTTTTGGTATTGTCTCTCGGGCACTAATCATTTCCTCTGATGATGCACTGCTTACATCTCTATCAGTGCCTATTGTAAAAAGACTTTCGGGGGTGTCTGGTCTTGATGGTCTCTGTGGCCTTGGCATATGGAGCGGTGGTGTTGTTGGTGTTGCTGGTGTTCCTAAATTAAAAAGCCTTGTTATAGTTGATGGTGTTGATAATCTGCTTAATATTCCACGGTGTGCCTCACCAGTCTGCTGTGTGCGTTCTACTGCTTGTCTTGCCCTGTCTTGTAGCGATGCCTGTATTGATGCATCATTGATGCCTGTATCTTGTTGGACTTCTGCATCTGGTTGGACTGTCTCTGTTCTTTGTTGTTGCAATCTTGAAACGCTGTATGTAGAATTCCCTAAATTTCTCCTCATTAGAAGTTCTCTCAGTTGCCTTTCTTGAATTCTATTTTGCTGTTCTCTTAAAACTTCTAAACTATCAATACCATCAAAGAAACTGCCTTCTGGACTTGCTTTGAAAAATGTATGTCTTCTGTCTGGTAGTGTTCCAGTTAATGTTTCATTTTCTCCAATTAAATTTGTTATTTCATCATAAGTGGGGCGCCTTCGTAATCCATACCGCTGATATGCATTGATATTTTCTAATACGGCTGTCATAATATAATATTATATAGAAATAATATTATATTATTTGTTTTCAATAAATGCTATATGCTTTTTGGTTTTTAGATGTCTTGCTTTTTGACTATGACAGTAATGACCACCACATTCACAAACATATTTTGTTAGTTTCTTGCTCATTATTTTCTCTTTGTTGTTTGCACGATATATACAGTCTCTTTCCTTTATTTTCTCTTTGTTGTTTTCACGGTATATGCGGTCTCTTTCCTTTACTTTCTCTATGTTGTTTTCACGATATATTTTGTTTTGTTCCCTTAGTTTATCTTCATTGTCAATATAGTATTGTTTGTTGTATTCTTGTTTATACCCTTTTCTTGCTTCATTTCGTTGCTTATCATACTCTTTAAGGTATTCTTTATTTTCTTCCCGATACTTTTTGTTGTATTCTTTTTGCTCTTCTTGTGTTCTACATTCAATTCTCATATTTAATTTGGGTTTATGTTCTCTGATTAACTCACCTTCTCTTTTTCTTAGTTGTTCAACATTATCACAAGGGAATTCTTCAACAAGTTCAATATAAAACTCTTGTATGCCTAATTCCTGCATCTTTTGACACAACAAACGATTTCCTTTATGATTTTTAAAACTTGACCTGTGTGCCTCCATTCTTTTTGATAAAGGCTGACAACTACTACCAATATAAATATCAGTATCTACATAGTTTCTTATACAATAGATTTTTCCATTTTTATAATTTCTACTACTTTCCCCCATTACTTACTATAACCACCTACTCTTTAAATATATTTATGCAAAAACTAAATTCTTAAGTTGTTGAACTCTATTCTCTAATGCTTCCTTTGTGCTGAATGGTAGGTTAGGCCGTGTTAGTTCTCCTGTAATCCTGTCTAATTCATTTTGATAGTTTTTCCTCTGGTTGCTTTCCATCCAGTCTTTCCTTAGTTGAACTGATGCCTCACGACTTGACCTTAATTTTATTTGCTGATGCAAATGCTCAAGATATTTCGTATCGCCAAATGAAAATGGTGTGTAATGAAGTTGTGTAGTGTGCAACATTTTTTTAATGCCGGATTTCTTGTTATGTTTTTGAAATTTATACATTGATTAATATATTTTATTTTAGATAAAATATATTAATAATAATTTATCTCAAATCAGTCGAATAGTATAACACCATCTTGGCGAATTTCTGCGACACTTTCATTTATTAGGTGGGTGAATATCTCAGTTATTTCCTCTCCTGCTGGTAATGCTTGATTAGTGCCTTTCAGTTTGAATGTAAGTAATGACCCCATCTTTGTATTTACCCCACTGAAGTTAATATCTTGCATTTTTTCATAAGACATACCAATTACAAATTTGTCGTGCCTATACTGTTTATAACTGAAGGACAGTGCATCTTGGTCGGGATTAAGGTAATGTATGGCTCTTCGTAAGAAATACATTGTTTCTGCTAATGATTGACATTCAAATTCAGGATACTTCTTTGAACCAATTTGAATTTGCCAACTCAGGTTTCTCAATGCGTCTTGAAATCCACGGCCTTGATTTTGTGGATTAGCGCCGTCTGGATCAACACCATCAACAATAGGAGCATTTATCATTGGGTTGTATTGATAATTCCAACGCTTATATACATAATTGTCTGGTAGATATTTTCCATCAACAACTCCAGATTTGGGAGCGCGATACAATGTAATAAAACATCCATTCAATTTTGACGCGGACTTTACAATATTCATATTGATTTCAGTTCCTGCATTGTTGAAGGTCTGGCTAATAGTATGGTAGATTGGAAAGACAAGTTTTAAACTCTGCCCTTCCAATAAATGTTTTACAATATTGTTATTGACAGTATTGTCTAAATGGATTACTTCAGCACGAATGATTACATTATTAAGTTCCCAACTGGTAGAAGTATCACCTGTTGTAAAATAATATCCCGTGTCGTCATTTTGAGTATTTGCATCTGTAATAGTGAAAGGTGTAATTACTGGGGAATGTTCATCATTGACGATGGTAAATTCCAATTCTAAGGGACTATACCTCAGTGGCAAATAGTAATTGCTTTCCATTACTCCGCACACTGGCTTATGACCAAAACGAGCATAACCATTAGCCCCCGGAATTCCAGACACTGAATGTCTGGTGTATCGTTTGTCCATTTGACCCCACTTATTATGATTTCCTGCAGTATTTACAGAAACAACACCCGGTGTTGGAGTATCACCGGTTGTATGAGGTTTCAAGAATTCATCAAGACCATTAGCATAATCGTGGTAGTCATTCCAAAAGGAAGGATTAGCAGAACTTTCAATCTCATCCATTTCTCTAACATCTTTGCTCTTAAACGAGTTGTATAATTCGCAGTGTCTGTTGTATTCTACTATGTCCTGTATCAACTGCCCCCCAATTGAGCATCTATACCGTTGCATAAAGGCGGATAAGCCACCTAATGGTCGTAAAAAATGGCTTCTTGTTCCATCAGTGTTTTGAAGATTTGCGAATAATCTGACTGAACTTAAATCTAAATATGTATTATCCTCACCAGAGATGTAAAATCTTATATTTTTATTTCCAGCATTTGGGTTATAAACATTACTTCCTGAAGGAAAGTAATTGACGTGTCTTCTGTCTGTGATGTATTGCGCGGTTTCTGGTAATCCAAAGTTAAGACTGTTAATCATTGTATCGGAACTTTCTGAAATTATATTTTCCATTATTATATATAACTAAATAGATTTTATTTATTTTTTTTTATGAGATTTCATTTCAATATTTTTAGACTTTTTATTAATAGTTTTTTGTTCAATATTTGTTATACTATTATTTTTATTTTCAACTAACTCTTTTATGGCTTCGTAATCGCTTGGTGGTTTATTCATTTCTTTCTCTAACTTATCATAACTGCTTTTGAACTTTGAGAGCGTTAAATCTTTTTGATTGTATGATTTGTTGTATGTCATTTTGTGATGAAACATTATTAATATTATTTAGATTTTATGTTTTATTGATTTGGATTAAAGCCGTTGCTTATGCTCGTTGAAGGATGAATATTGAACCTACCTTGATTTTCAAAATTGATGTAGGAATGTGCCATTATAGGGTTGGCTTCTTTTAAATCCGATGTTTCTGCATATCCGTCTAAAATTGAAATAACATCATTGGAGTTGCGAAAATCAAGGCGTTTGGGATTTTGTTTTCCCTTTCTTTTCCATTTAATCGTTGGGGTGGCATAAGTTGTGCTTACATATTTGTTAGGGTATTGTTCATTTATCCTATTAATAACAGCCGACGATAGGGAATGTCCAACTAATCTGTCAATTTCTGGGCTTTCTTTTAGTTTGTCCATTGTATCACGGTATTTTTCGGTGTGGTGAGCATTTCTTGTAGGTAATAAAAGTAGGTCATCTATTATGTCTTGTCGTAATGAACCATCTTTACCCCCTGTGCCTGATATGTATAAAGTGCGTCCGGTTTTATAAAGCCCTGACGGTGATGAATAAGCATTCCATAATCCCCTGCGGTCTTCTATCTTTTCTTTGTTTGCTACATTCTTCTCTTCTTTGTATAGTGTTGTTTGTTGTCTTAAGTGTTCGTTGAGATTTCTACTAAAATCGTTCATTCTTGCATTCCAGTCTGCGTTCTTTTTTGAGTGGTCTTCTAAAATTGCATCTTTACCTTGTCTAAACAATTCTGACATACCTGCTTTACCAAGATTTTTTCCCAATTGCTTTATTTCATCTCTTGTTAAAACATCTTCTATTCTTTCTCCTTGCATTAATCTTTGAACAGCCTGTCGTCCAAACTGTCTTGCAACTTGACTTAATGCAGTTCTTCCAGCACTTGCTATAACTCCAATCATTTATATTGTTTAATGATAAAATAAATTTCTAAAATATTAATATATTATGCATAGAACTTTAACATATAAAAAAGTGTTCATTGACAGCAACTATAGATTGCCTCAATCAAAGTCATCGGCAGATTTTGTGGTAGAACTCAATGAAACATTTGAGTGCCCCAATGGATGCAGAATGTTCGTCACGGAAGTTTCTATCCCAGCAGTGTGGAAGACAACCGAAATCGGCTTCTTTGAGAAAATGTATTTTATGTTGTATGATGACAATGATGTGTTATTGAGAAATTCTTTTATTGATTTAAGCAATGCCATTTATTTTGCAGAGCAACTGGCATTTGACATCAATAAAAAACTGAATGATGCCGTGAGAGACTTGAATGCAGGTAATGACATCTTTGTTTATGCCTACTCATCAACAACAAGAACCGTGGAACTAAAAGTTGCGGATGGCTTGAATTTCAAACTGAAAATACCGACCGACGATGAACTTGCGACATATGTAGGCGGTGCTTGGAATAGGGGGGAAACAGAATATGACAGCACCAATCCACTATCAATAAACTATCTATTGAGTAATTATGTTCCTACTTCTGGTTTAACAACTTGGACAAGTTCATATCTAAATTTAGTTCCGTTCAATTGCATCTTTATTTCTTCTCTTGATTTAAGCGATGGGCACTATTCAGCCCCTAATGCGTTTAGTGGCTCTATCATTAAAAAAGTAGTTGTGGATAGTCAATTAGGAGGCATCATTCACGATAATTCAGTGCCCCTACATTCAGACTACATTGATGTCTCTAACAGAACTATAAAACGAATGCACTTTAGAATTACTGACCACAGAAACACCGTAATGAACTTGTATAATATACCTGTGTCCTTCTCATTGATTTTTGAACATCCAAATTATTAATCAATGAGGTAAGCACAACCAAACAATACACTTAACAAACATTCTATATTTATTCCGTCATAAATACATATAGAATTTTTGTAGAATATCTATGGAATAATATAATGAGTAGTGTTAAAGTTGTTGATTTACAAAATGAAGCAGTTGAAGAAGATGCACCAATACCTGAACCAATTGAAGAAGCAAAGGAAGAAGATAATACTATTGTAAATGAAGTTATTGAAGAAGCCAATGAAGCACCGAAAGACGAACCAAAAGAAGAAGTAAAAGAAGAGAAACCTAAAAGGCAAACGCAAAAAGATAAAATAACTTGTGGCAAATGCGGTAAAGAAATGACAATTAAATCTTACAGATACTCTCACGAAAAAAATTGTAAAGGGCAACTATCAGAGAGAACAGTTAAACCTCATACCAAGCCAAAGCCAAAACCAAAACCTAAGCCAATACCCCAGCCAGTTTATGAAGATGAAGAAGAAGAGCAACAACCGCCAGAACAAGTCGCGAATGCTCGCGAGGCTCTGACGAGCGTCAAATTCAAATTGGTCAAACCGACACCCCAACCATCTAACCCAGTAATGAACATA
Source organism: Symbiodinium kawagutii (assembly GCA_009767595.1). Taxonomy (NCBI): domain Eukaryota; class Dinophyceae; order Suessiales; family Symbiodiniaceae; genus Symbiodinium; species Symbiodinium kawagutii. Next base: position 392,762 of record VSDK01006506.1, on the reverse strand, counting down.
CAGCAACACTATCAACTATTACAAAATGAATACCTAAAACAGAAACAAGAAAAATATAATAAATTATGTTCAAATATGTTTAATACCAAAATCAAAAAACGATAATATTATTATCTAAATTATAAATATATGCAACTTGACGGCGGTAATACCATCATTGGAACAGAATTTATCAAGTTAGAAATTACGGGAAGCAGTAATTTAGCAACTGAGGCATTTGTTAATGAAGCAGTTGCTAATGGAGGCGGTGGCGGTGGCGCTGACTTAACAGACTATTATGATAAAACTGAAGTAGATAATTTATTAGATGCTAAATTGAATATTAATAATCCACAGGATATGGCAGGAACGCTTCGTATTGGACATATAGCAGGAACTTCTAAAATAATATTGAATGCTATTGCCAGTGATAAGGATTTTTATGTTAGTGGGGATGCCGAAATCAACGGTAATATCTTAGCAACTTCAATTGATAGTAATAGTTTTATTCAAGGTGCTAATATCATAGCAAGTAGTGATGTAAAAACAAATGTTATAGACAGCAACGGTATAAGCAATATAACACTAAAAAGAAATAATTTAGATATTTGTTATTTGAAAAATAGCAGTTTAGAATTAAACACCGGTATTAATTTAGTAGCACCTGCTCAAGTCCAAGCAAACACTTATAATTCATTTGATGACAGTAGCATACTATTTTTAAGGAGCGATGACGAATTTATGAGATTTAGAAAAACAGAAGACGATATTACATTTTCAAAAGATGTTAAACTTTTAGAAAATATATCATTAGAAAATTCTAAAACATTAACATTAAAAAATATTGATGTTCCAAACGGTCAAGAATTAGAATTTAAGATAGATGGAGTTGTAAAAGCGACTTTATCAACTAATGCACTTCAAATGCCATTATGGACTGAAATATTAGGTGATACTATATATGGAAATAGTTTTAGAGCAAGACAGAAAAATGTTGATACAACCTTCTATGGTAGTAATTCGGCAGGAACTGATAAAATTGAATATTTTAGATTTAATAAAACAAATGAAACTGTTGATTTTTCTAATGATATTAATATTAATAGTGGTGTAAAATTAATTACTGATACTGTAAGCAGTCCCAATGCTACAAATTTAGTTATTGAAAGAGGAGGAAGTCCATTTATAACTTTAACAAGCAGTAAAGTTCAATTAGCAACTGGTATTACATTAGATGGTGATATTTTAACTGCTGATGCTATACACGGCGATGACTGCTTTGCTAATAGATTTAGAGTTAGACATATGACAGAAGACACAACTTTTGATGGTGCTAATACAACAGAAGATGGTAGATTTACATTTATGCTTTATAGACATTTGAATGAAGATTTAAGAATATTAAGAGATGTATTAATTGATGCTGGTTATAAAATATCATCAAACATCTATGACAGTAGCACTAATGCCGATGTTTATTTTAAACGAAATGATATTAACTATATTCAATTAGGAGGGACAGCGTTAAGAACAAGACTTTTAACCGGCTGTCAATCAGATATTTATGATAGTTTAGGTAATAGTGATGCTACATTTAGAAGAAATGGTATAGACTTCTTCTATCTCAAAAATGGTAATGTGGAATTAAATACAAACATTGGTTTAAAAACAGATACAATAGATACTATTGGAGATACTAATTTAGTTATAAAACAAAATGGAACAGCATTTTTAACATATGATAAAGACGATGCTAATTATCCTGATGGAATAGTTAAATTTGATAGTGATGTAAGTATAGCAACTAATAAATATATTCAATGTAATACAATAAAGGCTCATATATTTGATACTCATGATAGTTTAGAACCTGATGATGTTTCATTTAGATATAATGGAACTACCTATATGTTTTACGACCAGTCGCTTACAAATTTTCAAGTTAGAACTGACATAGCAAGTAATCACGATATTACTTGTGTTGCTCTTACAGAAACATCTGATAAAAGATTAAAAGAAGAAATTAATGATTTAAATTTAAATTGTTGTGAGTTAATTAAAAAAATCAATGTTAAAAAATATAAATTTAAGGATGATAAGAAAAAGAAAACCAATATTGGTTTTATAGCAGATGATGTTCTCCAAAATATACCAGATGATATTGAAAATATAGTGGATACTGATAAAGAATATTTAAGTATGAATTATGGCCGTATGTGTTGTTTGTTATGGAAAGCAACACAAGAGTTATTAGATAGAGTTTCTAACTTAGAAGAAGAAATGGCAGAGTTGAAAAAACCAAAACCCAAACCAAAAGCAAAACCAAAGTCTAAAGTAAATGATAATGTAGTAGAATTTTAATATAGAATAATATATAATGGGAAATAAGCAAACAACAGTTAAAAATACTTGTATGGACGAAATAAATAACATCAATGAGGATGAATTAGATTTATCTAACATTGATAAATTACAAATTAAAGCAATTAAAGAAATCAGTAATAAAATTCAAGAAATGGAAAATAAAAAATCGGATAGGATTTTTTATAAACTACCTGCCATAAATATTTGTGCTCCAAGTTTGATTTAATAATATTAATCAATAATATTATTAAATATCACCATCAACAATTATCTTTTTGTCAAATCGCACTTTAAATATATTATTAATATCATTCTCCATTAGATTAACGAAAAGAAAACTAAATTTTTCTTCAGTTGCTTTTTCATAAATTTCAAGCAAGGTATTTTTAGCATTATTGATATTTTTATCTGAAAGAAAATTCTTTTTAAGCAATAAGGCACTTAATTCATCAACCATTGTCTGTATTTCTTTGTAGTTTCTCATTTTGAAAAAATATAACTGCCTACTATTAACCCTGATGATAGTGCTTAGTGCATTGAATTTCTGCGTTGAAGAAATTACATTTACTCCAAAATGCCTACCTCTAATGTAAAGGGCATTCAACATACTATTATGTTTTGAAAATCGCACGTCATCACAAAAATCATCAATAACTACCAATGTAGCAAACAGTTTTTTAAACTTGTGGTCTTTTTGATACTGACTGATTTTATACTGTTGTTCTAATATGTATTCCAAATCTTCCTTATGGAACTCATCAAAATAAACCCTTTCTTTCTTTGGATTTACTTTTAGGGTTTTTTCAATGTATTCCTTTACTGGATGCCATACACTATCAACATTGATACTGGCACTAAAAATGAACACTCTTTGAAAGCAACCACGGTAAATATCCAATATCATATTTTGTAGTAAGATTGATTTTCCAGAACCAGACGGTCCGACTACAATTTGAGAAAATGGTATTCTTGGCGCTACATCGTATTTTGATTGTTGGAACTCATATTCTGCTGATTTATGGGGTTTTATGATTGGTATATTATTATTCATTATAATATACTTAGAAATAAAAATATAAATTAATATATTGAGGAAACCGTTTTTACTTTTGATAGGGGTCAAGTAAAAATGACGACAGTTGCTCAATCCCCACAAGCGGTTAATTAGTTTTGGTGTAAGCAGTTGTCGCAATAGAAGGTGAAGCATAGGAACTCTCCCCCGTTCCCATTTTCTTTTGACTGGCTCGTGATGCCATTTTCAGAATTCGTTTTTGCGTCCCTAAGTCGCGAAGCCTCGCGAGGCTTTTGCAAAGCGTCGCGTAGCACGCGAGGCTCTTTCATCGCGTCCCTAAGTAGTGAAAGGTTGAGAAGTATATCCAAAAAACAAATAAAAAAATGATTAGATTGTAAAAAAATATTATCTAATCATTTTCAATGATTAGCGATATGGATATATACCTTGACAATATTAATGTTGTTGAAGAGGCAGTAATAGATGATAGTAAATTCCCAGTAATAAAAAACAACAAGGTTAAAAATTGTTGCTTACTATCATTGGAATTAATTAAAACATATTTCAAAAAATTAAAATATAATATACAACATGGCGCCGAAAAGAAAACCCAATAGCAAAATGAAAAAACACCCAATCCCCGAAGACTTTGAATTATCAGATGATGAACCGGCAACAGTAAATTTGAATGAAGAAAGTAGATTATCAAGTAAATTTATCACTTTTGATTGTCCCTTATGCCATGGTAAATTGCAGTTAAGAAATGAAATAGAAATCAACCCAAAAGGCATAAAATGTAGTTGTAATCCCTGCTCATTTAAATTGACTAAAAATGATAAAACAATGAATGTCAGTAGGGATGACAACGGGGATATAAAATTGGACAGCGAAGACCACAGCATCTCCTTCTCGTGGAATAGGCAAATCACCCCAGAAGACCAAAAGGTGGAAAGCACTAACAAAATGATTAGTGATGTTATGAGTGGAACTCCAAGGAGTAGCAGTAGCAAAAAGCAACTGAGTATAACCGATATGGATTGAAAAAAGTTTCCCATTAAATGTTTTAAAGAGTAGTTATAATGCGTTTCAACCTTCAAAATAAAAGGTTTAAGTTTATTTTCTGGGGTAGTATATATGACAAAATTTGAGGATAATGTTGATGAACTCCCCAAAGAAACTAAGAAGGGACTAAAGAACACTAAAACCATTGGGGATGTAGCCGATGAAGTTGTCAGAAATTTCAATTTTTTCCAGTTGAAAATTCAAGATTTAGAAGAGAGACTGAAAAAGGTAGAATGGAAGCCGAAGAGTGTATCAAAACCTGCTGATGAGAACTGCCCACAATTTAAGAACAAACGCAACATTTATCTTGGTAAATTGAATGATAAATTAATAAAAGAACCGAAACAATCAACTTTAGACTATTACAAAGTTAAATTTGATGAGAAGGAGGGTATATACTACTAAGTTAATGGTTTTAATAATGGATGAACTCCAATTATTAGAACCATAAAACTTTCAAACCTGCTCCCAAGTTGGCTGGGCTTCCATTGCGTGAAGTCGCCGTCATCAACCTGCCAAGTGTGGGTCAGCAATGCTGTCAAGGGGGATTGGGGACGACTTGAAACTGAAATGCTTTGCCGACAGTTGATACTACTTTTTGACCCTTGGCGGACGGAGGCTTTGCGGTTCAGAGCCCATCCAATCTATACCATCAAAGGGGGGCTCAACACGCACATACCAAAGGATTTACAGCAATTGCCAATGACATTTTGGCAAATGAAAATTGAAGATGCGCCAGCCACTCTCACTTGATGGACGCCCTGCTCAACTGAACACGGACTTTCTCAGCATCATCGGCTTCGTCGCACTTCAACTTCACAATGGTCATCCATTCGCCTTTCTTGTATTTCTCAAAGGAAGTAGCAACCAAGCCTCTGATGTATTCCTCCACGGCCAACACTCGGTCTGTCAATGCCTCGCATTCCGCCTGAAGCAAAGGGCAAATTTACCAGTTGAAAAGTAGAACTTTACCAGTTGAAAAGTAGAACTTTACCAGTTGAACTTTACCAGTTGGAAAGTTGAACTTTACCAGTTGAAAAGTTGAACTTTACCAGTTGAAAAGTTGAACTTTTTGCACTAAAAAATGCCTAAACCCCAGCAAAATAAAGGTTTTTAAGCACCAACTTTTTTTCTGAAAAGTGGAACTTTTCCACTCAAAAGTGGAACTTTTCCACTCAAAAGTGGAACTTTTCCATTCCAAAAGTTGAACTTTTCCATTCCAAAAGTTGAACTTTTCAAAAATTCAACTTTTAGAATGTCCCGCCTTCACATTGGCGTAATCGGGGAACTTGTCAATGGTCGCCTGAACCATATTCGGGGTGCTCTTGATGGCTTCCAAGGAGGTCTTGTAGTCCTTCAATTCGTCAAGTTTCATCTTGCCCAAGAAACTGCGTTCATTGAATGTCTCCATCTCAAAGAGCCTCCTGATGCAAGCGTGGTCGTCCTCCTTGGCCTTCAAATCACTCTCAACCACTTTACGCTTCTTGCCACCGCCTTTCAAACGAGGCAAAAGGTCAAAGGTGTTGCGCTCACCCTCCACATACTCTGCCAAGCGCCTGTAATCATCAGCATACTTGCCATCAAAGCGAAGTGCTACATCATCAACAGTAATATTTTTCAAAAAGTTCAAGTGCTTCTCAATGATGAGCACCTTGAAGTCGGCAACGAGAGTTTTGTTGATGTCAATGTCAAAGCAAATCTGCTGGTCAAATCCGGCCACATTGACAAAGACCTTGACAGTGCCTTTTGTCTCACCACTGCCACTTGCATAGCCACCCTTGGGCTCTTCAGCATCAGCAAAGGGAGCAGTCATCAAGAGGAGTTTTTCTGCGTCCTCCTTCTTCAACTCAGTCTTTTCAAGGTCAAAGAGGAACTCACGAAAGGAAGCGCTGAAGTTGTCAGACTTTCCACCAATCATTTTTTGCATTTCATCTTTTGACTGGCGCTTCGCGGCATCCAAGAAGCGGTGAAGAAAGCCCTTTTCCTCATCGCTCAGAGTATAAACCTTCTCACTCAAAGGTGTCAAGTCCGGAACTCCTCCCTCACCATCGCTCACGGATGCCTTGTCATCATTGGCATCATCAAGGTAGTGCCACTTTTTTTCTGGAACAGCAACCTCACCATCACTCACAGGCACATTGCCCTCATTGGCATCCTCAGCACCATCAGCATTGGCATCGTAGATGCTTCGCATACCCAAATGCTTTCTGGCATACCTTGTGCAAACACTCTGCCAGTTCCGATGGATGAGGTCAGCCAACTGCGCCTTGTTCATCTTGTCAATGCGGTCAGGGAGCAAATCGGCCAAATCCACAAGTTGAGGCTTTTGAAGGGTCTTCAATCGCTCAACTGTAGGAATGACATTGAGAAAGGCTTGGACACCGGTCATAACATTAATCTCATAGAACTCATTGGGCTCGGCGACAGCCAATGCCACAACTCCCCTCTCCACCAAGACAGCCACCGACATTGGCAACAGACCGAAGGATTGAAAGGGCACAAAGTCAAAAGTTGGATGACGCTAATGTCATCCATTGAGAAAAACATTACAGTTGAAAAATGAAATGATGACTGGCAACTGCTTCAAGGATTTCTGCAACCGATGGCCAAATGTCAAGGTTTCAAGAGTGCTGGGCAACATCTCTCCCCAATCTGCTAAACAAGCAAGGCGCACCAGTAAAAGGTTGATGTCAAAGTCCCCGAAGCAAAGCGGGGCGAACGGTTGGAAAATAGAAAATTCTAAATATATAATATGGGTAAAGTATTACTTGAATTATTTTCAGGCAGTGGTTCAGTCGGCAAAGTTGCTGAGTTGATGGGTTATAGTGTTATATCGTTAGATTTAAAGGATGCTAAAATAAGTATTGATATATTAGAATGGGACTACACTAAATTAGACCCTAACGAAATAGATGTTATATGGGCATCTCCTCCGTGTATTGAATACAGTATAGCCAAAACAACTGGGACGAGGAAATTAGAATACGCAAATCGCATCGTGAAAAAAACACTGGAGATAATAAGATACTTTAAGCCGCGGTATTGGTTTATAGAAAATCCGCAAACTGGACTACTCAAGAAACAAGAGTTTATGATGAATTTAGGGTTTGTTGATGTTGATTATTGTAAGTATGGGTTTAACTATAGGAAGAGAACCCGTATATGGAACAATCTAAATGGTAAATGGCAACCAAGACCCTTATGTAAAAAAGATTGTAATGCTATGAATGGGAATAGGCATAAAGAAACCGCACAGCGCGGACCGAGCAAGGTAAATGGATTATATCCCGAAAATTACATTAGACACAAACAAGAGGAACTATATAAAATTCCATCTACTTTAGTATATGAAATATTCAATGCGATAGAGTAAGGTAGTCTATTTATTTATTTATTTATTTACTTATCTAAGCGCCTACAACACTCTCCACAGCCGCCGCAACCGCGACAGCCACCACAGCGACCGCAGTCGCCACAGCCGCCGCATCTGAGTTCCCCGATTGATGCATCTGTGTTGCCTCACGAGTAGGCCGTGATGATGATGAAAATGAAGATGATGAGTGATGAGGTTAGTAGTAATGATTTATGAGAATAGATTTAGAACCAAAGAAAAACAAATAAGCAACAGATAAATCAAGAAATGAAACAGGTAATGAAACAAATGATGAAATAAACAAAATGAATAGGGTTAATGTATCAACAAATGTATTAACCTTATTTGATTTTGATGATAAACATGATATGTTCTGGATAATTCCCAGAACAGATGTTCTACAAATTTCCCGGAAGGTCCCGCAGGGTTCCGGAGCTCTGATACTTGTCCCCTGTATGAAGCAGTTTGAAAAAAACAGAAAATCCGATTTTCCGCAGATTTTTCAAGATGATCAACAAAGGTGCGGGCGTACCTTCCCTATACAATGAAATTTCGCACTCGAGGAATCTATATCAGGTAAAAAGTTGCCGAGTTTTGCCCAACAGCAGCCACTTGCAACCACTTGCAGCCACTCTAGTGTCCGCAAGTGGTCGCAAGTGGTCGGCTTTTTGAAAATCAAAAGGTGTTCGCAAGTGGCCGCTCACGGCGAGTGTCCGCAAGTGGTCGCAAGTGGCGGCAAGTGGCCGCTTCGAGCGAGTGTCCGCAAGTGGTGGCAAGTGGTCGCTTTTGGGAAAATCAAAAAGCACTTCCAAAGCACCCTCTCTGTTTTTCTTTCTGTTTTGGGAACTCAATTTTTTTCTTGGTGCATCCCATTATTTTTGGATCCCTCTCTCGAGGTGAAAGGGGATGTGTTCAAGTAATGATTTGTGGAAACAAAGCTATGTCAATTCGCCTTGGGAGGCCCATCTTCCCCGGGAGCTGCCGCTTGAGTATGTGACGGACATTGTGCTGCCCAACGAGTTGCCATTGGACGGGGAAGACTCGGGTTCCATGCAAGAAATGGAAATGATGGGTTGGACTGCAGAAAGGATCAAGGAGACTTTGGGGCCAGAAATTCGGTTGCACACACGGAAGGACAAGTCCGGAGCCAAAGCAGCTGCAAAGGAGATTTGCTGCTCAGACAGGCCGGTCTACAATGCCGGCTTTATGTTCAATAGTTCGCAGACAATGACCCGGTGGAAAAACCACCCGCCCACAGGATTGATTTTGCCAAATCCTCAAGCTGGCCCAGTCTTCTTTTCCTTCAAAGCATCAGTGGGAGTCTCCTTCAACTTGGTGCTCGCAACCGATCCTGCGAAAGTCTCCGAAGGAGTGATTGATGACAGTCGCGCTACAAGCACGGAGCTGAGTTGCTTTAGTTGCTGGCTCCTCTCTGCTGTTTTTTTCATCCTTTTGTATTTGTCAACACTTGTTTTTTCATCTTTTGTTCTATTTTTTTGTATGTGACCAGCTGCATCTCAAGCACCGTGGTGTCTTCCGTTCATTCATGATGGCTGTGGTCTACTGCCTGCTGTTTTCTCCGGTGCCCTACCCCCCTACCTGGCCCCAACGTGTTGATATTTCATGATGTTGCGCACAAAGTATTCAGGTGTGCAGGTTGCCCCAGTGATCCCAAAGGTTGGGAGGTCCTTCCAAGTTGCTTTGTTGCTCTGACCAAGTGCAAAAGGATCACACGGATCAAAAAGCTAAATTTTCCATGGCTGTTTCGTTTGTGATTGCCACAGGTCCATTTTTTGTCCAAATGCAGAGCATCAGACAGCCTGAGGGGTCTGGGGGTGCAGGTGTGTTCGCGCGACATTGCATCTGGAATCACAACCTCCTGCACCCGTTCGTTTGGGGACCCTTTGGCCGTTCCAGTGGCGAGTTTTCCAAGAGCATGCTTTTCAGTTTGCTTTTGACATTATTTTTTCGGCGGTGCCTTCCGGAATTGTGGTTCTTGAGGGGCGAAATGTGCCCATGCGCGTTTTGCTTGGCAGGCACAATAGATTTGCCAGGTCCCTCAATTCATGTTACATTTTCCGTGGCAGTGGGCCGCAAGGGTAGTCATGTGCAAAGTGAGGTTTCAGACCTGTCAAATCGCAAATTTGTGGCAGGCAGGGTATGTAGAGAACATGCAACTTTTTCATGGTAGTGCTGCGCCAAGAAAAGATTCAGACATGTCACAACTATGTATAATGACTTTCCGCCGCAAATTATACTTTCAGCACGCTGTTGTTGCGGGAAAGCTTTACGCAATGATGTTTCAGACCTGTCGATTGACTTTCTTCAGCAGGCATGGCACTTCGAGCACATGAAGAGTTTCGCCTGGTGTTATGGTTGTTTATTTGGTGGTGGTGGTGGTGGTGGTGGTGGGGGTGTGATGGTCGTGATGTTTTCTGTTGGTGATGTTTGGTGGTGGTGGCAGTGGTGATTGTGGTGACGTTGTTGTTGTTGTTGTTGTTGTTGTTGTTGTTGTTGTTGTTGTTGTTGTTGTTGTTGTTGTTGTTGTTGTTGTTGTTGTTGTTGTTTTTGT
>VSDK01006506.1:361263-377837 GCA_009767595.1 Symbiodinium kawagutii | reverse complement strand
AGGGACCGAGAAAGCAAGTAGGCAACGTAAGCGAGGTTCATCGGGTATATAGTATAAAACTTGGACTTGTTCCCTAACCAAGGAGGAATATGTAAATTTAGGTTTTTGTCACAATATTTGTGGGGAACCCAGTGGCGCGGTGGCTGGGGTGGAAAGAGATATGTAGCTAAAAGGTGCCAGGATCCTGAGCAAAGTCTAAGTGTCCATTCTAGATTCCAATAGCCTAAAAGTCGGAACCTGAAAAAATCTCGAACCGTGACAAATCGAGAAGGCGAAACGTGAAAGCAACACTTGAAACCGTGAAACAGTGACACCTCATAATTCACTAAGCAAAATTTGAACAGCTAAACAACGGAATCAACGCTCAAAAAGTGACAAGAATGGAAGGAACAACTCGCAGAGTCAAAGAAACAACACAAAAAAAGGACGAAAACGAATATAGGGCCGTGGAGTGGCAACATCTCGTCTCGGTTTGAATGGAGGAACACAACTTACTGTCAGTTCGGGTTTGTGGGTTGGCAGACTGAAGGTCCTGGTGCCTTGTCCGCAGCAGACCATCAAGGGTACACTGGGGACGGATTCCAGCATCAAATGCCTTCAGTACACGTTAGATGTGCACATCCGCATGATGGCAGGTACTTTACACTTTCGAGGATGATTTATTTCCACAAGATTATGCCTTCATTCCACATTTTTGTCGTTTACCGCATTTTATGAAACTATTCACGGTTTTCCTGCCTGCTGCAATTTGTGCGTTATGCATCTAGGCCATAGAATTTGGACAATCGGAGTTTCGAATCAAGTTCTAAATCAGAGCTGCAAGCTTTCATGAAGCTGTGAGTTTCGGCAGGCAAGTGATCCGACTGGGGAACCAACGCCTCCAGAAAGCGGTAAGGACTTGTCAAGTTGCGTGCCGCAGGACCATGGAGAGGCCCGGATGTTTGGTCAGCTTTTGCGGATTTATTTCCAGACGATGTTGCAGGTACCTCCTGAAGTTCATGAGGTCGCTGCATTTGCACATGTTCTTTTCTTGGGGTTGAGTTAGGCACTTACAATTCAGTATTCATTTGATAGAGCGAACTTGTGCGACCATGGATTTTCAGGGTTGTTTCACGGAGTGCCATTACTTACTTTCTCAAAGCAACACGTTAGTGACTTAATGTGACTTAGCAATCCCAGGTTCCATTTTTCACGTGCCGGCTTCCACAGGGGGTGTTTTCAATTCTCAGATTTGGTTTTCTGGTTCCAATGTGGCATTTTCTTTCCGCATTTGGTTTTTCGATTCCCGCCACGTTTTTCAGTTCCCGCCCACGGGTTTTTTTCGACCCAGATTTTGGCTTTCGGTTCCTGCGTAATTTGTTTTTGTTTTTCAGTTCCCACACCTCAACCAATGCCGACTTTTCACTTCAAAACATCGTCTTCCAGCTTTCCAACTCTTGGCAATACTATAGATAATTACTATTATTGTTGTTGTATTCCTGCATGGTTGATGTTTTGTTCTTGATGATGGTATTGGATACCGGCAAATCTGGGAACCGACTGCGTTTCCAGTGCGCTATCCGATTATCCGATCACATGTTGATTTTTTATGCACAAGTGTGCATATCTTTATGTTCTTTGCATCTATGTTTGTATTCATGTAGTTACTTGTTCCCGTGGCAGTCGACGTGAAAACGAGCAACCCTAGAGACATGACACCATACAAATCTACGGACATGAAACAAAGCAAACAGCATCTATGGACATGACGGCGCAATAGTTTATGCAGGTAGCATTGCAGTAATCTATGGACACAACACTGCAACAATCTACAGACATGAAGCCAAGAAAATCTATGCGGATGACACTGCGCAAATCTATAGATATGAAAGGAAACAAAACCTATGGACATGACATTTCAACAATCTACGCACAAAACATGGCACTGATCTGCGGACATGAGCGGAAAGAATTTACACACATGACAGTGCGACAATCTATGGACATCACAACCGCTAGTTATCGATTCGCATAGGGCCGTAATAATATAGACATATCATTACCCTAATCTAAAGATATGAAATCAAGCTAATCTTTCGACATAACGCTGCCAATACTGTTCGACCAGAATAGGGAGGGAATCCATATACAAGACAGTGCAGCAATCTATAGCCATGCCATAAACTTAAACAGCTAATTATTGATATGTAGCAAAGATATCTAGGGACATAATGCTGCAATGATATGTAAGAATGATACCCGCCACACGTTTATAAATGCAGTTGCGCAATGATACATGAACAAACCTCCGGAATAATCCATGGACATAGAGCATTGCGCTAATCTGAACTAGTTGTGAAACTTCATGATTACAAGCAAAACAGTCACGGCAAATTAATCTAACATGTCTTTGCTACTGTTGGGTTGCAAAGCTGATTTAATTTCACCCGGTCGCAGGAGGGAGTTGCTGCTACAACATTTACTGTAGTTTTAAATACGCTACCTGTTTACTACTGATCATCATGGCCAAAAAACCCAGAACCCGAAGTCAAACATGGGAATCAAAGACCTTGCCAGAAACCCTAAAGCCAAATCTAGCCATCAAAATCGAATCTGGAAACCGAAAAACCTCCCCAATAGAGTCCTTGCACAAGGTTCTTGCCAAGTAATTGCCAGTAGAGTCCTTGTACAAAGATCTTGTACAAAGATCTCCCACAATGACCTTGCTGAGAGATGAATTTTGCGTTCATTTTGGGATCCCTTGAAATTTGTTGTGCTGATGTTTTTCATGTTGTTTTCTTTGTCCAGTGTTTTGTGTGCTGGTCATACTCTCATACTTGCAGGTTCAACAAACTTGGGCACGTCTTGTCTGAATTGTCTTGCAATTTTTCTGGTGCGGCACACAAGCACCAAACATACTTTCGAGTGCTGCGCGGTGCGAGGACTGTTTCCTACTTTCTGCTGTTTTGTCATTTTGTTTCATTTTCTTTCCACTAATTTCCTGTTCTGCAGACCTCCGCCTACTGCCCCTCTCTTCTGCCACGACATCCAACAACTTCACGATCGACAACAATTGCAAAAACACTTTGTTTGCATACCGGTGGTGGATTGCTATTGCTAATCATTCGGCGACATATGGTCAGCATACACATCGTTGTCAGAACTCATCCTGCCACAACACATGGTCATCATTGACAATTTAGTTGTCATCATTGTTCGTTGCCACCAGATCATTGCCATCATTTCTCATCACTGATCACATCGATTTAGTTCCGTGCAGCAGGCGTCGCATTTACTCAGGCGGTTTCATTCGGTTTCATCTTCCTTTGTTCCCTTGAATCTCACTCATGACCAGTAGATTTCAATCGGTTCTTAGAAAATGCTGTCATGTGGGGTTATTGGTTGTTCCATTGCAGGCAAGTGATCCCGGCGAGAAGGCAACGCTTGCAGAAAGCGGAGCCGCGACACCCGGCAGGCCACAAGAGGAGGCCGGGATGTCATGGCAGCGGATTAGTGTGAGCTCCTGGGCCCCCAGTGCCAAGGTGCGCTCTGAAGCTTTCTCTCCGCCAGCTAGAGGTGTTCCCACCGCACCAGAGACTTGGCTCTGTTTAGAGGGATTTTTGATGACTTTTCTAAGCTCTTAACATGTCACCAGTGAACCGTCAGCAACAATTATTGACTATCAGCAAAGAAGAGTTGACCACCAGTAGCCATGATTGACCAAATGCACTTGATGGTCATTGATTGCTAGTGCAATGAATTCTCAAGCTTCATTGGAGCTGGATGGTCATTGGAGCTAGGGGTTGGGCAAGGGGAATTCAACATGCTGCATGTGGCCCGGGGTAAGGGGCCCTCAAATCGACATCAAAGAACCAGGTACTTTGAAGCCTAAGCCGTTCCGAGATGAGAGTATTTCCAGCTACCCTACACTTTTGAATGAAAGTTTGGTCTTAAACTGAGCGTTGTCGGTCATGGTCCAAGTGAGGTATTGTCACGCACGGGATCTGTGGAGTTGCTTGGGCTTGGGAAAGCTATCCCATGGACTGGGAAGATTTGGGAATCATGATGTGAATGGAGTAGATCATTGTGCCTTGTGAGTAGAACCATGGTGGATGGTTTGACAACGGTGACTGTGCATGATGTGTTGAACATTTGTCCTGGTGGTGCAAGCCTCCACTAGCAAACATATCAGTGCTGAGGTCGGCAGCCGAGGAAATCCGCAATCTTTTGGCTCCGCCCAAGCCTTCCGAGTCTGAGTTGTCGAAGCAACAGGGGCTAGAGACTCGATAAACACCGCCAACCCATAGCATGACACTGAATCGCCAGGGCATTTGAAAGATCCTTCTGAAGTTTTTCACATTTGGCATGTATTCATGAAACATTTTATGTATCTCCAGACTCTCTCCTGATTCAGCGCTACCAAGCGAGCTCCAAGGATCTTGAGTGCTTGGCAGGAGTCATAGAAGACTCACAGGATGCAGTGAGTCTTAGCGGTGAAAGATGGGACGTTTGGCACTTTTGAACTTCCAAGAACCATCCAAGAACCGGAATCGTAATCTTTAAACTTATAGTAGATGTAAGCATTGAAATTTCCCCTGTGGCTGTTGCATATTGTGTATCCAGGAAATCTTAGGAAGAAATCATTTTGGCAGACACCAAACTGAGGGCACCCCACAGCAACTGACTATTGCTAGGAACGCGACGACTGGGCAGAACGTCATTCTCCTTCTGGGCAGCACTGGCTCAGGGAAGACATCCTTTCTGCACACGCTTGCAGGCGTGGAGTGTTCTGTCTGCGGTGATCTTGAGGTCCCATGAGTTTGCCCCGCGGAATCCGGATCTTTTTTGACCCGGTCGATTTAGCTGTGCAGGTCGTAAGTTGGTTCGCCAAGTACGAGACGTGGATGGTATCAGCCAAGAGGTTTGGGAGCCTTGGCTCTGACCTGATATGGCGGAGTTGGTGGATGTCTCCCACCTTTTCCCGTGCAACCGAGGAAGCCGCAGAGCCCATGGACGGATTTCACATTGGCCACAACAAAACGAAATCAGAAACGTGGCTCGGCACGCTGCTTTTCCATAAGCTGGCCTTCCACAGAAGGAAGGTCGCATGCTCTCTGACTGGCCACAGGAATTTTCTCTATGTGCCCACTATCATATTTAGGGTATCTGCTTGTCAAGCATTCAATGGGCTTTGTACGTGATGCCAAGCTGCCGCAGGCTAGCTAATTTTCAGACCCCAAACTTGCAGCACACAAGGGAGTACACCCTCAAGGTTGTTTACAGCGCCTCTGATTCCAGCCTTGCTTCACCGAAAAAGCTGTCGCCTCGCTCCCCCTACCAGCCATTGCATATGTTCACTTGTGGGCAACTGGACATGGTAGATTCTGAGGCGACATGTACGCGCCTTGTTGCTGTCGGACTCAGTGGTGGTGGACGCGCCTGGTCAGTTGGACACACGAGCTAAAGAGATCGATATTGCAACTTCAGCAGTATGTCATCGAATTGCCGAAGGATGCAGGCGAGAAATGAGAAAAACTAGAAAATAGTTTGCAGAGACTGATCTTCGGAGATGTTTCTAGCCTGTTGCAGATATTTTGGATGCTGTTGTTTGCTCCATCTTGTTTGTGTGCTTTGAGGGGGCCGAAACTTCCTTGAAACAAGTTTCCATGCACTTTGCCAAGATGAACGCTGCAAGCTGAAGCCCCAATGGAGGACACTCCGCTTTGTGGTTCTCATCAACTGCTACACCTTGCGGGCAGACCGTGCTGGAGGCTTGCGACGGGTGGCTGAGCTCGTCAACAACATTCTGCCTGACTTGGGGAGGCCTGGCATCCCATCGCACACATGTGCGATGCAGTGTAGTGCCAATTCGTAACTGCATCGGAGGTAGTGTCGGGTGTTTTCAAGAGGTTCCAAAAAGGCCTAAGTCCAACTGACGGTAAGACATGAAAGATGAGATTTGTGTCATTTTCAGAAGCTTGGGGAGTAAGTATTTTTGAGACTCTCAGTGCAGCTGGAGGATGTTGTCCTCAGAGAACCGAGAATCAAGTCGTTTGAAATGTATTCACAAGAGTGCTGGCGAAGACAACGAGCTGTTAATTACAATGAATGGCATTCTTGGATCCCAGGGTCCCAGGCTGATTCGGGAGGCATTTTTTTGTTTTCTTTTGCTTTGGAACCGTTGCCGTTCATTTTTCATCATCCCTTGTATGAAATTCCTGATCGGCGCTGCCATACCTGAAGGAAGCCTACGCATCCTTTTGCCATCAACTTCTTTTTCACTCATGTGGAGGCAAGAATTGCTAGTCTGCAAGGCAGACATTTTTCAGAATGCCGTTTGGACAGTGCAGGTCAGCATGAGCACTTTTTTGTCTCCATTGTTTCTTTGAGTCTTCTGAAGCCTGCGAGGCTCTGCACATTCAGCGGGGGCTCACCCCAGAGACTGCCTATGACGAACTTTGCAAATGGCTGGACGAGATTTTCAAAGGATCGGAGGAAGCAGAGTCTCAGCGCGCAGGTTACAACCGGGTAACAAATTCAAAATGGACCGGACAGGCAGAAGTTGGGTGTGACTGACTGTGTGCTTGAGGCTCCAGTCTCATTGAATTCTGGTCGATGCTCGCATGCCCGAGTCACTTTCCATGGCTCGAGACATTTGATTCAACCCAGGAACTTGCTCCTCTTCGTTGGATGCGCATGACAATGGAATTGGGTCCGGTCAAGGGTTGGCACAGGTGGGTCTGAGGGTACGGTACAAAACGGAACTAGTGAGCCGGGGCAAATGTAAGAGTTTAGTAGACGTGTCGCAATCTTACAATTCCAGCATTTCCAGCCAGAAGTGGGTACAAGAAAAAGGGCCATTCTACCATCGTCGGGAGCAGTCCTGTCGATGGCGAAAGAGTTTTCGAACAGAAGAACGGCAAGGATTGTCAGTGCCTGCAGGTTCGTAGATGTTTACAACCCGCAGTGGACTACGACCTCTGATGTTTGCACGGCAGTCCTACGCTCCAAAGGTAAATACGTCCTCAGTCGGAGCCTGAGTTTGGCACAAAAAGAATCTAGTCATCAGAAAATGGCGCTAGGCTCTAGCCTTTCTCATGATGTTGGCAAAGGAAACTGATTTGATTTGCTCCCTCCGGACACTTGAAGTTGCCTTCAAGTAAGTACGCGGAGCTTCATCTCTGGAACGTGCGAGGCCTGTAGAATCAGATGCGTTCGTTTCATCATGATTTGTTTGGCAGGGCAGGTTGGTAACTTGAGATATGCAGAAACTGGTGACTGGGATGAGCAGAAAGGACACAAGTCTTTGACTTTGTTACAGGATCAGGATCGAAGGATTGCCGTTCCTTCCTCCACGTAGCTCAACTTAGGCCAAGAGGGGGAGTTCAGAGCAAGTTCAGTAGGTGCAGTCTTGATGCCTGAGAACAAGGCGCGGCTGCTACTTTCCAAACGTTATTGTTTCGTTGCAGTCATGCCACCCAGAAAGACCTTTGCGTTCCCAGTGCGTGTGTACATACTTAGTCTGTCATGCAGGATTTTTCTGTTTTTTCGTTGCAGGCAAGGATTGAAAACATGCTGAAGGCCAGCCGTGATGAAGTTCGACGAGTTCTCAAGTGCGCGAATCCTGAAGATCTGCAAAAGTTGAGTGCCTTGGTTACTGCGCCCAGGATCGTAGTGTCCGCGTTTGCTATGATCTGCATTCATTTGACTTTTGTAGCAGCTGATGCTAAGTTCAATTTTCCAGGCAACATGTGGAAGAATATTGAGCTGGTGAAAGAGTACATCACCAGCCTTCGGGTGGTCGGCTCAATACGCGACGAGATTTCTGCCATTTTTGCAGAGCGTTTTGAAGAGCTGGCGCTGCTTGACATTTGATATCGAGTGATCGACTATGGGACTGTACTGCTGTCGTGGTAGCACCACTCATGACGGTTGCAGTCTATTACGAAAGCCAGGTGGTACTGGAGAGCAGGCGGTAGAGCAGGCGGTACAGCAGGCGGTAGAGCAGGCGGTTTGCTTTTCGCGAATGAAAGTGAGTTTGGTCGTTTGGCGTGGGCCCTGACAGGAAGAGGGTATCTTTAGAAATTTCTGTGTTCTGGGTGACAACTGGGTCGTTTTTCTACCCTCACGTAGCACCGCAAAATTTGCGTTTGTATCGATTATCCCTGGCACATGTTCTTGTGTTCTGTTCATTGGAGTCACGTGGCCATAGACGAACAGTATGTGAAGGGGACAGGGACGTCCGTGGCGATGGCGGGTGAGATGAGAAGCTGGGTTTGGTGGAGAGAACATTACATGGGAAGGAGGGGAGGCTGAGATCAGAGCAATGAGGAAGTACTTGCTGCACAGTCGGTCGCACATTTTTGCCCTGCATGGTAATGGATAAATGGGTGAGCCTGTGGGGGAAAGGCGGGCATGGGAAGGTGGATATGGTGAATTTGGCTTTAAATTAGATATGCTTATTGGATCTTATTGGAAGGATGAGGATCAGATGGGAAGTGGAGGTTCTTGATCATAGCGATGAGGTTTCGCCATCCATGGGTGAATATTCGCCGCCTAATGTCCTTATCTTTGTCAGAGCCTCCTGATGTCCACGCCGTTCCTTCACACCACCCCCCTTTCTCTTCTGCCTCCTGCAGTGCATTTGCTTTGCCACTCAGCCTTTGTTCCCTACTAAGTTACTAAGGTCTCACTATTGGTAGGGTTTCTTCCCAGATGGTGCAGGATTTTGTCTATCAAGAAGAACGTTTGCACAAAAACCTGTCGGATTTTGATTGACCGTAGCACTACTGTATTCATTTGGTAGTTGCTGATGCTTCCCCTACAAAATAGGAGGGTGCTTCTCTTTGACAACGACTTGGATGTGAATGTTTTTGCTGCATTTTGCTCCATCCACTTTCTTAGGATGAATGCTAATGCCCTGCTCGACCAATTTGAGAGTGACAAGAAGGATTTCAGTGAACTTCAAGCCAATGAATTATGGCTCCTCACCTGAATTGCGGGTGAAAGAGTTCTTTCAGACTCGGCCAGATCTTCGCATTGTTTCTGGTTGAGGAGAGGGATTAATTTTCGCTCGCTGCACAAAGCCGTGCTTGAAATTCCAGCTGTTTTGCCTGCTGAGGAAGGACATTCAAATTTTGGAAGGTATTGCCCCTCTGGGACATGGGAGTGAGGAACTGCCGAAGTGTGAAGAGCGTTTCTTCCAGAAAAGGCTTGAGAGTTGCTTGGAGCGGAACTGGCCGTCTTGAGGTCAGGCAGTGTATCTTCACCCCATTCCAATGACGGTTGCGAAGGACTCACAGTCAAAGCTGTCCCTCATTTAGTATAATTTTGCTGTATTCCTGGAGCCAAGGTTCGCTGAACATGTCGCTCGACAAGTTAAAGACTGCCTTTGCTGCTGCTACAGATCTTGCAAGTTTGCCGCAAACCCACCAGATGACTCGTTGGCAATCTAAGATCACTGCATGGCATTGTCTCAAGCCCGATTGGGCAACGCAGATGAATGCCCTCATCCAGGACCACATCGAGGAGGTGCTTCTCAGAGTGATCAAGTGGGTAACCAAGAGAGCTTGCAAATGCAGATAGCTAACTTCACTGTAGTTTGTATGTTGGTCTCTAATAAACAAATAGGCATTATGGTCGCACTCTGCGATAGCAGCTTCGAGTCAAAACGCCTGAGCTATATCTGCGGTGCGGCTGAGCAGGCTGGAAGTGAAGCCAGGAAGTCCCATGAGCTTGGGGTTCATGTGATGGTGGTGGCGAGGCAGGAGAATGTCAAGGTCATTGCAGAAGCACTGGGTACTTTTGGCGATGCTCCCACCATCAAGGGCATCTACGACGAGGCCTACGTTGCTTTGCAGAAGAACTTCGATCGAGTCTTTGCGAATGCCTTGGAACGCACCGTATCAGCTGTGAAGCAAATCGCGCAGTCACCTTCCTCGGCTCCTTCATCTGACTTCACCCTGGTGGGAATGCTGGCCAAATCGATACAAGAAAGCCTGTCAGCTTGGGAGAAAGCTGAAAATGTGGCTAGAGAGACACGCGAATGCGTACTTAGCTGGCATCAGCATTTACAGGGACAAGTGGCTGATTGCTTCAATGAGTTGCTGGAGCCAAGCAGGGAAATTCAAAAGAATGCAGTTGAGCTTGCTGCAGGCAAGCGCCAGGACGGCCGGCCATCTGAACCGGTAGCAGGTAGCATCACAGAGTGAAAGCCAGCAGTGTTATTCAAACCCAGAGGTGGAAGAATGCCAGAACTTATCTAAAGCTTCCTTCCCTCTAGTAAGTCAGATTTTTCTTGGCAAGATCTCTGCAACCACTGGAGAACCATTCTGCTGAAGGACCTGAATCGGGATAGTGGCGTTTGCTACAAGAATCTCTTCGACACAATGCGATGTCTGGCAGAGTCTCTGCCCGAGCCCGGCCGAGAGACTTGCATCAAAGAGTTCTGTGACATGGTGACTTGCGCAGCAAAATGTGACGGGGGTGTCCATTGTGCGTTGGGAAGCTGCTAAAGGCAAAACTGGAAAACTGTCCTGTGGCATGTCCCACATTTTGGCCGGTACCCTATACACAATGCAGCGGAAAGCCATCAGCTGTCTGAAGAGCCGAAGGTAGTTTGATGGAGTTGTTGATCCTCTTCAGGGCATATGGTGAAACGTATTGCCCTGATGCCCATTCTTCGTTGATAGCTTCACGCATTGTCAAACTTTCAATCTTTGCAGTCTTTTTCCCTTTCCTCTTCCCCCTTGGTAGAGAGATGACTTGCGCGCTTCTTTTAGACTCCATGACTCCATGAGGCGCGAGTAGAGCTCTTCACTTGTTTGAAACAGCTCGCTTCGACGGCCTCACAGTTGTCCACGCAAGCTGTCATCGCCTCAGAGGGCTGCGATCGGGACATGGTTGACATGGCTCGCGAAATCTTGAAAACTAGGCTGTGGTGTTGCCTGTGGACCTGGGATCTAAATTCCTTCTTTGATTGCTCATGAGTAGAACGGTCCCAGACGGTCCCAGATGCCAATACGACATGTGCTAAACCCAAAAGAATCAGCTGCAGTTGGGCCGACAGATCGAGGTCAATGGCGCTGGCTCGTCCATCAATATGAAGAGCTTGCTTGTGCCATTCGGCCGCTCTTAGTCTTCTAGTTTTTTTGATGCCTTCACTCTTGGCTGTGCAGAAGTCATGAGCTTCTTCCCCTCGCAGTGTAAGCGGTCCCTTGTAGGGCTCAACAGGAGCTGCACATCGCATAGATGGCTCAAGCTGCAGCTACTAATGCAACTGATCTGAGGCTCCTGGAAGTGCTTCAAGGTTTTCTCTGGGCAGATAGCCTCGACGAAGCAGCTTCGAGTGGTATCGCTAAAGTGCTCGACTCTATCAAGTGTTTCGGCTTTTTTCAGGACAAGTTTTGTAGGAAAGATATGACATGTTGGCAGACTTCGTTGCGATGATGTGCAGCATGTTGCGCAGTCATGTGCAATCGTCGGCCATGTGGTGGGAATTGAGGCAGCAGATCAAGACGTATTCAGATGATCTTGGCCTGCAATTCGAGAACTTGTTCCGTGCCTTTCTGGAGGACTCTCCCAGCAGTCGAACATCTTCGAAACTCGGCGAAACACAGATCCACTTGTGCATTTTCTGGGTTCATTACTTTGATAGACTCAAGGAGTTGCTAGACCCAAGGAGTAACTGTCTGCAGATTGTCTACGCTGTACCTGTATATTATGATGCATGATAGCACGTCAGCACACATGATGACGTGAAAGCGACGAAGGCTAGTGTGGGCGTGCAAACTCACATCGATGCACGCTCTGGCTCAATGCCATTCATTACTTTCAAGTGCCCAGATTGCCAGAATTGATGGGATTGGCTGACTGAGCTAAAGTTGAAAAGGAACATGGAATGTGCGAGGGCATGCGAGATGCCCTTTCTCCAGAAACTGCGGCAATGACTAAGTTTGGATGCCTTTAGCTGGGGTGCTAGTGGCATCATGCATAGTAGTGACAGCCCGCCGGTTACCAACCGCATATGGCTAGAAAACCGGAATTGCGAACCCCGTCCTTGCAGATGCGTAATTAATTTCACCTAAGAAAATAGCAGTTGCTGTTACTTGTCCCGGCAAGGGGCTTGAAGGTTATGCGGCTCTCCGCGGCATATGCAAGTATCAGTTGGGTTCATGGCCTGCTCCCCATCGCAACGAACCACTCCGTGGCATCCGGCTGTCATCGACAGCGCTGCTCTATGACTTTGTTCTCTCGATCCTTGATGTTGCCGTCCTCCGCCTGGACGCCGCCGCTCTGCCGCCACTGCCTATGCCGCTGAGTTGGGTGTCCTTGTCTTGCTGACGGCACTGCGTTTGTTTGTGCATGTGTTGCTGAACAAACATATGAGGATTGTTCCAGGATTGCTGTGTCCCTGCTCCGCGAAGATAGGATGCGCGACTGCCCACTGAGTCCCCTACATTGCGTGTTACCGCTACGATGCGGGAGCACCGTTTTGGTGGGTTCCGTTCGTTACATCACAAATTGTTAGTGTCTTGTTCTTGGGGGTTTCATCCACGGCCCCTGTCTTGTTCGCTCCTTTGCTCGCTTGGACTATGACAGCAGGATGACAGCAGGATGTGCCAGGACTGATGCACCCGACCCTGTAAAAAGGAGCAAAGCTTGAAACTGAATAGTGTTGAATTTTCATCATTGCTGGATGTCGTGCGCGATGACAGTAGTTGCGGACAAAGCCTAGTCCCTTGGTGGGTTTTCCTCTCTTTGGCTTCAACGGCTTCAAGCTTAAGTTGTGTAAGGAAGGAGCGAGCGGGTTTCAACGTTCTTGGTAATTGTGTGATATTTTTTCACCGCTTGGGGGTTGGGCGAGGGAAATGAGTATTTGCACTGCGTGGAGGCGAGATGTCAGAAAGCTTCTGTGAGCACACACGCGTGACGTCCGACTACTTGTGGGTTTGCTTCTGGGCGCCTGCCGCCACAAAACATGATCTCGAGGCAGACCAAGTCCGGCACCTGTCACATGACATGATGTCAGCAGAGTCCCTTGCGCCTGCCAGGCATCCAAGAGTTGTGGAAAGTCAAATGCAAGGTCTCCTCTACACCTGCCACGTAAAATGCACATAGCCCCAAGAAGGAAATAGAACGAACATGGCGCACAGGCGACAACGCAATTCCGAAAGAAAGCTTTTCACGGACAAGTTTGTGCGAAACTTTCATCAAGGAAAGACGTAGGATTCATTCATGTTCGGTGCGAAATGGTTTGCGTTTCAGCCGAACGGTCCCAAGCGTACCCTGATCTAACCCGGGCCTTTTCCCCTATAGAAAGAGCCCGCTTGTGTGGCGCCGGAGCCTTGTCAGTGTTGACATCTATGTGCATACACATGTGCGTGCATATGTATGAAGGGATGTGTGCATGTATGTACATGTGTACATGTATGGATTTAGGTGTGTATGTTTTGTAATTGACATGTGTTAGGGGTTGTGTGTTTGGCTGTTTGCGTGCTTTCCGCATTTTCGTGTATGTACGCGTGCGCGCGTTTGGTTTGGTTGCGATTTTGGCAAAAGTTCCGTTCATTTGCTCTTTAGGCAGATGATGCGAACGTGGAAGGAGTTTGAGGCGATGAAAACCTTGGCTCCTTTTCTGCAGGTTGATGACGAAAACCAGTTGCAAAACAAGATGGTCACTTGTCCGCAGATTTTGCCGCTGAAGTGGTTGGATGTGTGGGACGATGCTGGGACTCAAGTTGGAACCGTCCAGGCTCATAAGATGTTCAGTCCATGGTGGACCGA
Organism: Symbiodinium kawagutii; assembly: GCA_009767595.1. Taxonomy (NCBI): domain Eukaryota; class Dinophyceae; order Suessiales; family Symbiodiniaceae; genus Symbiodinium; species Symbiodinium kawagutii. The sequence goes on along the minus strand of VSDK01006506.1, from coordinate 364,073 downwards.
AGAAGTGTTCGCCCCTGGACGTGCCCAGGCAACGCTTCTACAACATTGGATCTGTGGCCTGGGACTGGGAACCAGTGCCTCAATGTGCCCCATGTCTTTCGACTCCTGGCAGGAAAAACGATCAGGGTGATAGGGCGTTTAAATTCTTCCACAGGATTGCTAGTTGCAGGGCTTGAAGCACCGCAGACAGAACAATTCAACAATTGCTACGGTATGCTAGGGTGCAGATAATGCTGAAAAGCGTGTGCAAGATGATAGATGCCAGTGTGCGTGAATCGTTGATTTTCTGGACCACTGCTTCACACCGTAAAGCGTACAGGATGCCATCACCATGCCGATGCTGGAGCTGGAAAAGCTTGATTCGTGGCCAGCAGAAAATCTCGACACTCTGTTCCACGCTAACGATGAACTCCAGAGTCTTCTCCCTGATGCACTCCCGCCTGGATGGAAGGATGCAATCAAGCGTGCTTTGGATGAAGTTCTGATGATAAGATAGTATCGAGGAAGATGTGAAATGATATCATGGAATGACATGACATGACCTGCGCTTTAGACGCCGTTCTCCCCAAGGCTAAAGCAATATACATCAAGTAGCACTTGCCAAGCTAAATTGTTTGGGGGGTGCTTGTCCCCAGGCGTTACCATTACGTTGAATCTCTTTCATTATGTCTAAGGAGATCCCTGACCCAAGACATTTGTCGTGTTTGGGTGACTTCCGCAATGATCTCTTCCCTCAATGAGGTCTTCGGACTGGGACAACGGAGGCAAAAAACTTCTTCTATTCCTGCGTTGACGATTCTGGCAACTACAAGGATCCTCAGACTGAAGCCAGAATTCGTTTTGTTTCAAACGAGAAGGGCAGTGGGCAGGCCCCAACGAGATGCTTTTTCCAAGAAGCAATATGTTGGGCACAGCTGCATTCTTCCCATACTGTTGTGCAGCGCCTCGTTTTGCTTACCTGCAGCGAGTGTTGGAAGCAACATTTGCCATTCAAGACCGTTGGGCGAAGTCCATGGACCCACTTTCGGTTTTGCAGGTCAGGTCGATCTTGTTTCTTCATTCAGTCAGAGCTGTGCCAATGCATTCTCTGACATGCACACTGCACACTGCACACCCCGATAAAGGACCAGAAGAGGGCACTCATGGGATTGACTCAGTCAAGTTAACGAAGTCCGGCTGGACCATGCTGGACCAAGGAAAAAGATTCAGTTCTGAGTGCTTTGGAGAAATGGCGAAGACAAGGGCTACATAGCCTGTTGGAAAAACTTCAGTTGGGATCCATTGAGGAACAGGTAAAGAAAGAGGCGGGGCTACTCCATTAGTCAGCACACGTTTGTAAAGGAAAAGAGTTGGCAAGCACCGAAATGGATAGGTCCAGGCCAGGCAGGAAAACCACTGAATCCTTGAAAGGTCTCCCAGGAGTTGAACGAGGTGCACAGCATGATCCTGGACCCAATGCAGAGGCAATCTGCCGCTGCAAAGCTGAAAGACCTGGAACTGCTGTGGGACCTGCAGAGTTCAGCCTTCGAAGATGCCAAGGTGTCATTGCAGCAGTGCCGCGACGTGCTGACAGCACGCAATGCGGAAGATGACAAGGTCATTCAGGAAGCGTTGGAGAAGTTCAATTTCAAGGGCCTCAAGGATCTTCTGGGACAGGTGCCAGACATAGCAAGTGCAGATGATGCGGCAAGCAAACTCTTTCATCAACGGCTTGAGCGCGTAAAAGAAGCAGTGCAGGAAAGGTTGACTTTGGCAAAGCGATATCTCCTCCAGCCTGACAAGTTCGCTACCGAGTTCCGCAGGGTCAAAGATGCGGAACAGGAAATCGGCGACTACTTGGGCCGCTACAAGGACAGACGGTGCTCGCAACAGCAAAAGCCAGTATTTTGGTGCCATACGGCCTTGAGAGCAGTTCACTGGAGGGTCCCACCTTTCAAACCTAGAGATCCGTTCCCAACCGAAGCCTTCCCACGGCTCGCCGTATAGAAATTTCAAAATACGCATCATCTTCCAAGGTCATGAAGTCCTGGATTATAATTAACTATACCCTTTCAAGTGTCAGACCAAAAGGACAATATTGTAGGCGCGGGTGCATCAGCCAATGCAATCAGGCGTTTGCAAAGAATGATTGGCACCTATGATCGCCTCCCACATTCATTCCTCCTGAAGCGTGGCAATGGGTCGTTGAACATTTGGGTCGAATACTGCAGGACATGAATCTGACTGCAGAAGTCCAGAAAATTGGTGAGAAGGGCAAAGAGCATGCTCAGAGTACATTGGTCAAGATCAAGGCTGGGTCTGCAAGACTGCTGCGGCTGCGGCTGCGGCTGCGGCGGCTGCTGCTGCTGCTGCTGCTGCTGCTGCTGTTGTTGTTGTTGTTGTTGTTGTTGTTGTTGTTGTTGTTGACCTTGACAGCTCCAACATCTGATGCCGCTTCTGGTTCTGCCCGTCCTTTGCACCAAGTCAAGTGCATGGCCGGTCTACTGGCGAGGTTGGGCGCCTTCCCCTAAAGGGGGCTGGTGTTTCCTTCTTTTCTTTCTTTTTGCTTTGCTCGGGAAGCTGCCTTTCCGTGATCACCTTTTCTGTCATGGCCCATCGTTGTCACGGGGCAGCGATTTTTGGCCGTGGCATTGTTTCTTTTTTCTTAGGGTGGCCTTTGTCAGCCCACGGTGGCTGACTCATGCACAGCCTAGAGAGACCGTGGGCGTAATGATTCAGTGACTATGGTGGAACCCCCAATGTTGTTGTTGTTGTTGTTGTTGTTGTTGTTGTTGTTGTTGTTGTTGTTGTTGTTGTTGTTGTTGTTGTTG
>VSDK01006506.1:334211-345026 GCA_009767595.1 Symbiodinium kawagutii | reverse complement strand
TCTCTTCTCTTCTCTTCTCTTCTCTTCTCTTCTCTTCTCTTCTCTTCTCTTCTCTTCTCTTCTCTTCTCTTCTCTTTTCTTCTTTTTTCCTCTCTTCTCTTCATCTTCTTTTTCCTCTTTTTCTTCCTCTTCCTCTTCCTCTTCCTCTTCCTCTTCCTCTTCCTCTTCCTCTTCGTCTTCTCTTCTCTTCTCTTCTCTTTTCTTCTCTTCCTCTTCCTCTTCCTCTTCTCTTCTCTTTTCTTCTCTTCTCTTCTCTTTTCTCTCCTCTCCTCTCCTCTCCTCTCGTCTCGTCTCGTCTCGTCTCTTCTCTGCTCTGCTCTGCTCTGCTCTGCTCTGCTCTGCTCTGCTTCCTCTTCTCTTCACATCGTGTCCTCCTTTCCTCCGCTCCCCCATCGGCTCATCTTCCCGCACTTGGCTCCTCTCTCTCTCTGGGCCGCTGGCTTTCGTTCCCTCCTCCTCAGGTTTTACAGTAAGTTGCTAGATGCTGCTCGATCCTGCAGGTTTTTAGTATTTACGAGAGTTTGAACTGGTTGTCGCCGTAGTTCCGAGACCCTCGTTGCAATTATACAGTAACATGGTCGGATCAAACCAATCGCAGGTCTCAACACGGAGTTGCAGAAGCACATCAAGAAGCTGCTAGATGAGCAGAAGTACACCAAGCTCAAGACCATATTGCAAGACTTGCGGAACATCGATCCAAAAGTGGCTGCCAACATGGGGATTTTCATTGATCAGATGGAGGAAAGCATCCAGGCCCAGGGCATTCTCGGGTGTTTTCATGTTCCGGGTGTTTTCATGTTCCGAAATATCAAGCGGACCTTTGTGTACACGGAACAGTGTTTGAAACTTGGACCGCAGCCTCCCCCTAGGTTCGCTTGATCGAGGAGGTCAGAGAGACTAAACAGAGCGTGCGGGCCAAGTGGCAATCCGGATCGCTTCGGGAGCTGAATGAGGACTTGTCGAAACTTCAGCAGATCAGCCAGGAGCTGGCTGCATATGATAAGATTGTGCCAGACAACCTGATCAAGGACATTTCCGATATTGTGACTGAAGAGATTGAGAAAGAGGGCCAGAAAGCCTGCACCTGCATCAACAGCTGTAGAGACCGCAAGGACGCCATGGCGAATCTCTTGCTCTTTGGAGGTCACCTCATTGCTTTGGCACGCATTTCCCACCACTTGCGGCCCTTCAAACTCACGGCAGAGGGGCAGATATCGATTGCTTTGACCCTCTGCTATGAGAAGCCCTGGGGTGCGGACTTTCTGCTTCAGCTCGGCATCAGTTTAGGAAAAGGAAAGATTGGGGATCCCAGCAAAGGCGATGATACCATCGCCAGGTATTTGCTGAGTTCATTCGAGCATTTGAGTCAGGCGCGAATAGTCATGTTTAACAGAGAGACCAGCCTCACGCAGAAGGATATCAGCCAGACGTTAGAAGCTACTTGGTAGTGTTCAATGCAGGTTTTGTTTCTGTTGCAAGCCTCCCCGGTGGTAGGTCTTTTGAGGGGAAAGGAGGGGAAAGGATGGGGAAAGGATAGGGAAAGGATGGAAAGGGTTGCTTTGGGCGTCTTGCCACTCAGGGAGTCTCTTCATGGGATGTTGGTGCGAATGGCCGCGATCAGACGCGGCGAAAAATTCCCAGTGAAATGTTGCAAAAGGGCTGGACAGAGTATGACAGCAAGTTCGATGAATACTTGAAGAAATGGTTGGCGGAGAAGCTGACCCAAGACCAACTGGTTCAGCAAGTCATGGCAAGTGCGGCCCAGCTGCGAGCAGAGAGCGGCGGTCGGTTGACTCCCAGTATGAAAGCAAAGATTCCTGAGTTGTTGGCGGGGATCTTTGCGCTCTACGCCATCATCAGATCTGGGAGAGCATACAGCTCCGTGCTTGCCAACGCCTCATCCGATGGGGACGAGAACTCGGAAGCTGTCCAGCCCGAGGAGTCGCTTCAGCGTCAGCTTGGATGGACTTCATGCAGTTTGAGAGATTCAAGTCCTTCAAGTAACAAAAACCACATCTTGTGAACAGCTCAGACTTTGGTACTTTTGGAATCTACTTGTAGATCAGTGTTTTCTTTTTTCACGCAATGTGTGTCAGGGTTGTTTGATGCAGTCAGGTCACGAACTGCTGGAAATCAATCAAAGACAAAGACCAAAGCCAAAGTAGTATCAGCTATATCGATATAGAATGCACACTCAAGGTTAGCAAGCAGTTTTGTGGCCAACATGTTTCCAGGATTTGCTCATAAAGCCTCACAGCATTCAGATCTTGACGCTGCTTTCCTTGACTGGCTATGGCAATGATGATCGAACAGAATTGGAGAATCATGTGATGCAAATCCGCACAGGTGAAGGGAAGTCCATAGCACTTGGTGGTGGTGCTTGTCTTCTGGCTTTGCTCGGCTATCGTGTTCGTTGCGTGTGCTATTCGAAGTATCTCAGCCAGAGGGATGAGAACGACTTCACCAAGTTGTTCGCAGAATTGCAGCTGCAGAACAAGGGCTCTGAGCGCATTGTTTACAGCACAATCACCGAGTACAGTCGCTACACTGCAGGAATCAGCGCTGCTTCCTTTTCCTGATGCACTGTACCGAGAGATGCCCTTATAGGATTGTGTAGACGTGTCTGCCACACACGAAGGTATATATCTATATATAGTTCTGCATGTATATATATATATATATTTAAATTATACAGAGGTATTCAAAGAAAAGGTGTTTCTGATAATTGGGACCCCCCCGACAATGCATGGTTTTTTACCAGAACTTATTAAAATGAGTTGATTTGGGGGTACCACCACATTGTGACATCACGAGTGTTTGGTATTTGATGCGCACCTGTTCTCACCCGATACGTTGTGGTACGTTCTAGCACTTGCTCGTACGTTCTACGGAGTTCGTGCTAGTACATTCTAGTACGGTGTACTGCCTTGTAGTGCGTTGTAGTGCGTTGTATTGCGTCGTAACATGTTGCAGTCGTACCTGGTAGTATTTTGCAGTACGCTGTAGCACGCTCTAGTACGCTGTAGCACAGAGCAGCACAGAGTAGCACATTGCAGTACGGAATGGCATGTTGCAGTGCAGAGTAGTGTGTTGGAGCCAGTTGGAGCACATTGTATTTTGTTGCGGCACATTGTCGCACGTTGTCGCACAGAGTAGTAAGGAGTAGTACGGTGCAGTATGTTGTAAGACTGTTGTAGTGCGGAGAGTATGGTGTGTGTAGCACGTTGCGAGTAATACGAGAAGAGTAGCTTAAGAGTTTAGAGTCATGCAGTTCAGAGGAAAGTCGCTCTAAAGAATCATGCAACTCAGCAGGCAGGAATAGCTCGGATAGTCATGTGGCTCAGGCAAGAGTAGCTGAGAAGACTAAGGTAGCTCAAAGAAGAATAGCTGGGAAGATTCATGTACAATGTAAGCAGAGAAGAGTGAGAGCCATGTAGCACCGAGGAGCCATAGCGAAGAAAAGCTCAGCTCAGAATGGCTCGGAAGAGTCATGCAGCTCAGATGAGAGTAGATCAGAGAAGAGTAGATCAGAAGAGTCACGTAGCCAAGAGAAGAGTAAGAGCCATGTAGCTCCCCACAACTAAACAAACGCAGCCAACAATGCCAAGACCACACAAACTTTGCCACACAAAGGCAGTTCGAACACACAACCCGCCCGAAGCTGCGAACGAAGAAGAAGCGTGCCCATATTCCTATAGGCCCTATAGGCAAAAAATCTCGCACCCTCTTACATATGATCACGTTTCCCTCCTATTGGGAACTTCCACCCCTGCCTTGTGCGGGTTCTACTTGTAGAATTCTACTACAAGAACACGCTTCAGAGCAGAATTTGAACCTCATTCTTGCATAGGATTTATCAAGAGATTGAACCTACCAAGTGCATACCTTTGGCCCTGTTGTTCATCATCCGCGAAGCTGCGAGGAGAATAGCAAACAGGTCCAACAGGTGCAACAACGCCCAAACCTGCGCAAACCCGGGCGAACCCGCGCACCAAATTCAAACACGATTCCCGCTGTACTGCACTTTACGAATCCACCATGGAATAGTTGCAAATTTGTATATTATGCGTGCACGTACGTGTGCACGTACGTGTGCACGTACGTGTGCACGTACGTGTATGAGGGAAACATGTAATGTTGTTGTAACAATCACTGAACATGGAAGGGGTGATGTGGGTGGGAAACCAGTTCTTGTGCCATTTTGGCTCAAGAACTGGTCTTTGGATTTTCATAGCCAATGGACCAGTGTGCAAGTGGGGGGTGCATTGCAGCTGCGCACCCTGGGTTGGCTTCGGGTTCCGACCTGGCTGATTCAGAGGGGGGATTCCTGGTTGCTGCCTTCCTGTTGGTGGTTTTCACCTCAGGGGTGGTCACCGGGGCCTCTCTCCACTACTGCTGGGTCCGGGCTTGGAAAACAACCAGGCCAGTTCAGCATCCACCTCGGGTGGGACATCCGTGGGCTCGTTTGGCAGGGCGAGCTATCCACTTCATCCGGCATCGCCGCAGGGTGGCCATTGCTTTCGGTCATCTCAAGGAATCCTCCTTGCGCAACGCAGAGGGTTCCAAGCCTAACAAGGCTAGGCAAGCGGTGACCACACCCAAAGGGCCCACACGAGGCTCTCTTTCTCCGTTGCAGGAAGGGCCAGTGTTTGGGAGGGATGGATCCTTCTGAGGACGAGCTTAACCGGATCACAAACCTCAACGAAGTAGCAGACTGGGCAGGTCTTACGGATGAGTTCCGTGACATGCTCCTGGACAAGTTGGGCCAGCCTTCAAAGCTGAGGGACTTGGCATTTATGTCCAGGCAGACCTGGGATCGGACGGTGGCCTTGTTGAGGGTGACTGTGCCCCCACCGGCAGGCTCTCCTGCAGGGACCCAACCTACAGCATCACTCCAGATGTGCCTGGGGGGTCTTCCATCCCTGTTGCCATGGTTGGCGGAGGTATTCTGCCACCGGCGGGGAGCGGGACCACCACAACAGGTCCAGCTTCCCCTACAAGGAAGTTGAAGCTGAGCAGCATCATCGACCCAACGTTGGATGCTGAGGTGATACAACTGGACTCAGCCGAGATCCAAAACATGTACACCCAGTACAAAGGGAAATTTGGGGATTTCCCCAGTCCCGACATAGAACCGACAGCTGACATGTTGTCGGCATTGTCGCAGGTTCTCAAGGCCAAGAGTGCGCCGTATGTGGACCTCTCGATCTGGGGTCCTCATGGATTGAGGACACTCCGGAAGAGTGTGTTCACCAGCTACATGCTGAATGCGGCCACTGGTGAGTGGTCGAAGAAAGAAGCCCCGGGGCCTCCCGACGTCCTGTCCTGGGAGAAGGGCATGAAGACCTTCCGCTGTGCGATGTTGCTGTTGGAAGCAGCAGATGCGGAGAGGTTGGATTCCTACATCGATTTCGTGAAGGATCTTCACGGTCGGTTCGGCAGTGAATGCTGGGGAATCCTCTCCCGTGCCGAGACCAGGATGAGATCTGAGTTCTTTGAGAGGCTGAGGAGATCGTTGGCTGACTCCCCCCAGTACGGGTTCTCCGAGGCTAACCCTTGGTCTGCTGTCTTTGCGGCGGCGGTCCGGGAGCAGGAGTACTGGGCGAGGGAAGTTAGCACACCGTCAACGCTCCTCTTAGCCAGGAACCGATCTCTGCCTCCAGCCAAGGATGACGAGTCCTCATCGGCAGAGGCAACGGCGAGGGCACCCAAAGCATCCAAGAGCGCCTCAAAGCCTACAAAGACCGGCAAGAGGAAGTACACGGGCGAAGACAAGTCCGAGTTTGATTCTGCCCGAGGCATTTATACTCACAACAGGAAAGGAATCCAGATTTGTGAGATGTTCCAATGCCGTAAGTGTGGCAACGGAAAACCACAGAGCCGATGCCGCAACAACAGGAGCCATCAGTGCAACAAGTGCCTGGGCCCACACATGGCGGAGGACTGCCCGGGACAGAACAAACGGAAGGCCTGAAACTTAACGCCGGCAGCTGATGTACGAGGGGCCAAGAGGCACCCAAATCAGGACCGCTCCCCCATCAAGCGGAGGAAAGAAGAAGGAAAGGAGGAGGGGGCATCGGATTCTCGGCGACCGGCCCATCCATCGAAGCCTCCACCTCAGAAGGAGGCATCGGGCTCACAGAGGCCGGCGCATCCTTCCAGGTCACCAAGGCGCAAGAGACCCAAAGCGCCGCCAAAGAAGAAAGAAGGGGCCACAAGGTCAAGGTCACTGAAGCTGCTTCGAAAGGCTAAGAAATCGAGGACGCCTAGCAAGAGCAGCTCGTATGAAGGCTCATCCAAAGAGACGTCACAAGGGTCAACCACGCCCACAGCCACCATACTCTGGTGCCAGTACAAGTATGGAGCCACGAATGTGGACCCAGAGCAATGGGATGCTAGGCCGAAGTGCTTGCTGCTTTTCAGTGGCAGACCTAGGCCTCAAGACATCTCGGAGTACTTGGCCGGTATGGGTTGGATCGTGGTGGTGTGCGACATCGTGGGCCCATGGGAGACGGACCTTTCTAAGCCCGATGTCTGCCAGAAGATCCTCAAGGACGTCTTGGATGGGGTCTACGATGTGGTGGGGGTGGCCACGCCTTGCGAAACGGTATCACCCCTCAGAGAGACACCACCGGGACCAAGGCCTCTGCGAAGTCTGGAATATCCAGACGGCCTACCAAAGAAGGGCCTCTCAGCTGAAGAGAGGGCGCAGTTGGATGAGGCCAATGTGTTCTTTGACTTCACCGCAGAGGTGGTCAGTGCACAGAAGGGCCTACGCAGGCCATGGTGGATAGAAAACCCGGACCACCGAAACAAATTGGACCTCTGGAAGACGACCTCCATCAAGAAGGTGGCGAACGTGGCCAACGTGGACAAGGCACGATTTGATCAATGTGTCTTCGGTGCCGAGGTCACAAAGCCCACGATATTTGCCACCTACCTGTTCGACATGGGTGAGGCAAATGGGCAGAGATGTTCTCATCCTCTGAAAACGTACAAGAGGGAGGACGGATCTACATACCAGGCTCGCCACGAGTCTCTGGTTCAAAGATGGAGGACGCGGGAGGATGGAACGCGAGAACGAGCTAGCAAGGCTTTGGGGGAGTATCCTCCGGCACTTTGCAAGCTCATCGCAAAAGCCACCTATTCCGTGGAAACCGAGCGCGCCGAGACTCTGAGGCGCATGCATTCGGAAAAGCTTCCGTGAGAGGCAGTGCACGCTAATTCGGGTCTACTAGGCCCGGTCTTGGAAGATAGAGCACCCAAACGAAAGGATCTTGAAGATCAAGCGGCCATAGGCGGTATGAGAAACCCCAAAGCATCCGCAAAGAAAGTCCCAAAATCCTTAGTCATAGGGGACGCGGTGTTTGATTTGTTGTGCACGGCCACCCGGTTCAGTTGTGTCAGGAAATTGGTTGACGACCTGGCCAGCGGTAGACCAGCTGTTAACCTGCCTGCACAGTTAGTCAACTTGGTTAGGGACAAGCTGCTGGGATTGTTGGCCCCCAACGGTGTTCAGCTGGTTCCCAAAACCGCAGCCGCCGACACTCCTCTAAACCCCGAACTATTTTGGGCCTGGGGTTATGCCACGGGAGACCCTGACGCTCAGCTCCTGTCGAACTGGCTGAGACAAGGGGCACCGCTGGGATTCCGCGAGGAGATTCCTAACACCGGGATCTTTCCTAAAGTGGACCCTATAGCATGGGAGTCTGATCAAGTCAAAGAGTTGAACCGAGAGTTCGAAGGCTGGGTAAATCACCAATCAGCCGAAGAGTTCGAGGGTGACTTGACAGGTCTCATCAAAGAGGCATTTGATAAGGGATTCTGCTCTTTCGCAGATACACCACATCAAGCCCAGGAACTTCTCGGATCGGCTCCATTGTTAAATAAACTTGGACTCTTGGTCAAAGAGAAGGATGGAAAGAGGAAGTGTCGCATAATATGGGACTTAAAAGAGTCCAAGAGCAATTCCCTATGTAGTCAAGGCGAAAGGGTTTTACTTCCAAAGATCTCTGACGTATCCCAGGATGTTCTAGAGGTCTTTAGAAGAGGAGGTAGCCCTAGACTACTAGCTGTCGATATATGTGATGCCTTTCATAATATCCCTGCTGGGAAAGATAGGGCTTTCACAGCGACGGCTGTCAAATGGGAAGGTAAGTCTCGGATTCTTATTTATGATGTTTTAGTGTTCGGATGTGTTTCTTCCCCTACCCTATGGGGCCGTTTCGCGGCACTCCTAGGTAGATCTGTGGCAGCCATTTGCAAACCCCTGGGATTGCAGATATACGTTGATGATCCAATCGTTACGTATGACATGGCTGATCCATTCCACAAGACACATCTGGGGTGCTTTCTCTTGTGGGCGGCTGTGTTGGGTTTCCCTTTGAAACTTGAGAAATCGGATGGGGGACCCGATGTCAAGTGGATTGGGGCTAGGCTTCAAATCAACGACCTTAGCAAAACCCTCACACTCACGATCCCCAAAGAGAAAATCTCCGAGTTATTCGATAATGTCAACCTCATGTTGAGCAGGCCTGTTGCAGGAAGGAAACAAATCCAATCCTTGGCCGGTGCTCTATCTTTCGTGGCTGGCGTTGTTCCACTTTTAAGACCCTTTCTATCGGGGCTTTGGGCGGTGTTGCCTACGACTAATGATGGCTCTTACAGAGCCAGAAACCTCGTGCACACCTGCCGCATCGCTCCGGCACTGAAATGGGTGTCAGCCCTACTGAAAGAACATGAAGTGCCGTTGACCCGAACGGTCAGGGCATTTAGGTTGGTCTCGGAGGCCATCATCATCACCGATGCATCCACGTGGGGAATGGGTGGCGTTCTACTTTTGCACGGCAAACCTACTGAGTACTTCAGTATACCCATACCATATGAGTTCTGCCGGCGTACCGGTTGCAGCCCTGGCGACTCAAAACATATGGCAGTATGGGAATCCTTGTGTTTGCTGTTGGCCGCACGTACATGGCTCACCCGTTTCCCCTGTGGTTCGGTGGCTCGGGTCAAGTCCGACAACATAGCGGCTTTGTACTTAATGCTCAAAGGCAAAGCTAAGGGTCCTGTACTGTCAATGATTGCAAGAGAGATTGCACTTGACCAGGCCTTAGAAAAGTACGAAGTAACGCTGTTGTCACACATCAACACAAAGTTGAATCGGACCTCCGACCCACTGAGCAGGCAGTTCGACCCGGAACCACCCGAGTTCCCTTCAGAAAGACTCGGACAAGCCACACGCATCAGCATTTGTATTGATGCGTCGTTCTGGCAGCTGAGTTGAAAAGGTCTGGAGCTTGAACGAGGGGAGGGTAGGGTCCTGGTTTCTTAACCCACGCACACACATGTAGACTAGTTAAACGTAGTAGTTAGGATAGTGTTACTAGGGGGGGGGGTTTTCTAAGTTTGTTTCTTTTGTGTGGCAGCTATGGCTTTAGCGGGATGAAACGGTCACTCGGCCCCCGGGTGCGCCACGTCCGCAGCCATGAGCAAACTCCTACACCCACGCAACCTAAGCTTCCTGTGGGCCTCGTTCCTCTCCAGGAGGGCCCGGTGTTCGGCTCAGCTTCTGTTTCGTCAATGCCGGCAGAGGCACAGCTGGCCAAAGGAGACAGCGAGCCCTCGCGTGTCAAGCCTTATGGTAGAGGAGATCAGGCCACAGCAATCAGCATTGCCAGATCTGCTTCCGAAGGCTGCTTCCAACATATTGTGAAGAGGTCTAGGGCAGATAATTCGAAGAGCTCATACAAAGCTCGTGAGAACACCTGGCACGCAGTTGCAGAGGCAGCGGGATTCCAGGATCCTTTCCATCGTATCACAGAACTTATCTTCGTGGTGATGGGGGCGTTGGACCAAGCTGGCTATCGCTCTGCGGAGCTCTATATGGATACTGCAAAGCAGATTCATATTGGAGCAGGTCGCCTCTTGACTCAGCAGCTACAACAAGCCGCTAACCAGGCGAAGAGGGCCTGCCAAAGAGGGCGGGGCCCTGCAAAGCAGGCTCAACCGCTTCCTCTTATGGATTTAGGCGCCTTAGCCGATGGCCAGGAGCCCTGGTGCAATGACGGACCGGCATTCCCTGTTCGATCGACAATTCTCATTAGCTGGTGGCTTCTGAGAGAGATCGAGGCAAGCCAGGCTGAAATAACCCATGTAACCATAGATCAGCCAACTCAGTGGCCCACTGGCGGCTTCCTAGCAGCAAAGCCGACTGGAAGGCCTTGGGAGCGGTGAGAACTCATGCGTGTGCATGTAACGAGATGCACACTTCCAAGGTGTGCCCATATCACTGCATGGTGGAACAGTGGAAATGGGCGAAAAGCATCCATTCCCAGTTCCTATTCCCAAGTGTAGGAGGCCATCCACCTACCAAAAGTGGGTGGGCCTCTACTTTCGAGGCGATTGCTACCAGATTGGGCTTGGCTCTGGTTTCGCCCACTGGCTTCCGGCTTTTCACCGGACACAGCGCCAGGGCTACGGGAGCCGTCTACCTGGCTCAGTCGCAAACCGAGCTCTGGCGCATTCAGCTTTTCGGCAGATGGGGTTCGGAATGTTTCCTACGATACGTTCGTGACGCTCCGTTAACCCAGTTGCAAGGCCTGGCCAAAGAGGCAACTTTAAAACACTCTTTGGCCGCTGCACGAGCCGAGCTCACCTCCCTGCTAAAAGCAGCGAGAGAGCATACTCCGGCAACACACAATTTGCCCATTCACCAGCAACCGGCTCATGCTCTAATGGATTGCGAGGCGAGCGCACCATTAGACTCTGTGGTGGGGCAGACACCATCCACGTCACAATACGTCGTGAACCGCT
>VSDK01006506.1:314718-334173 GCA_009767595.1 Symbiodinium kawagutii | reverse complement strand
AACCGCTCAAATCGCGGTAAAGTTCATAAGGTGGCAGCACACGCTCCCGACCTTGAACATTTTCATTGGCGTACTTTGTGCGGATGGTATTTTACCCGTCATCAGGTCGATTACTCCCTTGTGAATGACCTGGACGGATCTTTGCCCGAGTGTGCTAAATGTTTCAATCACCCAAAACAATCAAAGGCATCGGAGTCATCGTCTTCCGATTCCTCTTCGGAGTCAAGTAGCGCTTCGCAAGTTGGGTAAGGTTGGCAACTGTGACTCAACAGGGTGGATGTTTGACCTGTTCAGATTTGGGCTGTCAAACAGTTCCTTAGCTGAACAGGTGACCCACTTTGCCAACCGAAAAAAAGTCCCGACTCCGAAGGTGATTGTTGCTTCGTTGTGGCTTAGTGATTGTTGAGGGAAACATGTAATGTTGTTGTAACAATCACTGAGCATGGAAGGGGTGATGTGGGTGGGAAACCAGTTCTTGTGCCATTTTGGCTCAAGAACTGGTCCTTGGATTTTCACCCGCCCTCCCACACCATCCAAGGTGGTCGTGGGTGGATGTTTGACCTGTTCAGATTTTGGGCTGTCAAACAGTTCCTTAGCTGAACAGGTGACCCACTTTGCCAACCGAATAAAAGTCCCGACTCCGGAGGTGATTGTTGCTTCCTTGTGGCTTAGTGATTGTTGTTGTATGTATTTCATATTTTCACATATCTATATACGTATCTAGGCACACACCCTGGTATTTCAAAGGCAACTTCGGAAGTGGTACGGAGCGATGATTCATGTAGCCATGGCTTCCGCGGTTTTGCTGAGACAGAACGCATTTTTTTTGCAATACATGAGTGCACTGCAAAAGGTGTTTCGTGACAGCTTTCTAAGGTCCCAATGTTGATACAAGTTCAAATGATCGTTCCTTTTTATGCGGAGATGGCAGTTCTGAATATTTTGACCAAATTCCCACCTCGCATTCCACACTTGTTCATTTGCATTCAAAAGAGGCCCCCATCATGATGCCATTTTGTTGTTGAATGCATTGGCTGTCGGTTCCATCAGCAACAAGAACGTTGCATTATTTGTGCTTCTATGTTTGTGCCTTGTCAGGTTCCAAGGCATGTGATGAGCACAGCAAAAGAAAAAGCCCTTCATTCAAGATACTTCATTCAAAATGTTTTCTGCGCACAGTTTATTAAGCCACACTTCTGCAAACCAGATATGACATGGCCTCACTGTACGCTAGTATTTGTTCATATGGCACTGGCAAACAAGGCCCGCATTCAAGCAATGAACGCTTCATTCAGTGTCCAGGGGCCAGATCTGAGGTGAAGCCCGAACAGCCGAGAAGGGCGACATCAGGAAGCTCACTCAGGAGCTGGTGACGACCGGCCGTTTGACGCCACCAAAGAAAGAGGCCAAAGTCCATCCGACAGAGGTGAGCTCTGAAAACACGACCGAGGTGAGCTCTGAAAAGACGAGCGAGGCGCAGTCAGCGTTTGGTTGCCCTAGTCACATTGCGATGGCGGTAGAATGCAATAAGCTCGTAGCAGCTGCATCCCTATCCTGGGTCCTGGGTCTGGGTGGGGAAAACCCATGACAATAGTCATTTCCACAGGGGATTCCGCAGTCTGCCATGTATAATCTACATAAGAACCCTTACAAGGAATGAAACGAGTTTGTGTGACTTGTGGACTTGTTGCCATGGAAACCAACAGCAGTAGGAAGCCGTTGGCATAACGTGTCGTTCCATGCTGCATGCGTTCGGCCTCTGTAGCTGCAATATTGTACTGCCGAAACTCACCCAGTTGCACCCAACAACCTGGGGAGGTTTCTGGTCCATCAAGTGCTGCTGCAGCCAATTCAGCCACTGGCCCTGAAGCGCTTCCCAGAGATGCAGGATCCTTTCCTACATATGACGACGGTGAAGAAATTCTCCTTGTGGATGAGGTGGATGTGTTCTTTGGGAGCAACTTCTATGGTGAAACCCACAATCTGGTGTCCGTCATGGCCATGGCAGAGGTTGAAGCACTGTTGAGGGAGATCTGGAAGAACAGGGATGCTGCGGCGAACACGGGTTCTTTTCTGCAACAGGTCTTCCAGTGGAAGGAATTCCAGGTCCTGCTGCAGAAGTTCCCAGACTTTCCGAACTTGCTGAAGTCAGAGGTGCTTCAGATGTGCGTAGATTTGAAAGACCACCTGGAGACTGGTGCCGACTACATCTTGAACGGCAGCAGAATCGGCTACAAGGTCATGGACGGTATAGCCTATGATGTGGTGAAGGGCTACAAAACAGCATATGCGTATTTACAAGAAGCCAGCAGAGGCCACTTGCCAGATGAAACCTTTTTGAGGAAGGCTTTGGCACTTCGGGTTCCGTGCGGCCGATTCTCATATGCCAACTTGGGCTCACGCCCCAAGATTCTGGGAGTGTCGGGGACCATTCAGGCTTTGAGCGACTACGAATGGAAGGTAATGCGTCAGTTCGGCATCAGCAGCTACACATTGGTGCCTTCCGTTTATGGTTGCAATAACTTTCAATTCCTGAATCAGAAGTCCGGCATGCCCATCACGATTTCAAAAGATGCTGAACACTCGTTTGACATTTGCACTCAGGCAGCGGGATGTGTGTTTTGGAGCGACTTCACGTTGGCTGACACCTGCTAAACTGCTAAACTCACAAGTGTGTTTTTCAGTCATGGCAGCTTCCGACTTTTTGTTGTCATCCGGCTGATTCTTTTCTTCCCAACAGGTCATCAAGAACGTGGAGGCATATCGAGCGGTCATTGTGTTCTTCCGCGATGTGGCGCAAGTGGAAAGTTTCGTTCAGTCGCCGTATTATAGCAGAATTCGCCACAAGAGCCTTAGCTGCTAAATGTCTTCTGTAGATCTATCACACTTGCAGTTGCCTTCCAATACCTGATTCGGGATAGCGCTGTGCTTGTGCCTTCTTAGGGAGAAGCTTCTTCCGAACCAAGCTGATTGGGAAAAGGACGGGATCACCAAGAAAGCAGCGACCAAGGGTCAAGTCACCATTGTCACAGCCTTAGACTTCGTTCGGAAACTGAACATGCTGAGATGTGAGACAGTCATGGCATTTTTGCCCCTGTGTTGTCTGCTTGAGTGAAAGTCAGGGGCACTCAAAACACCACACAACGATCAACATGTGATCAACTGCCCGCAGATATGAATGCTCAGGCTACAGCGATTTTTGGTCGTGGCACTGACTTTTGCTGTGACCTGGGCTGCACATGTTGTTTTCTTTCAGTCTGCAACTCTCTGCCAAGTCAACCTGCAAGTGACGAGATGTCATGAGTATGCAAGATTCAAGAGTATAACTATACGGTACCGTTCGCTTCAGGCTTTGATGAGGGACTGGAGAAGGCGAAGTCATACCATGGGCCTGTCAGAAGACATACGATTTGCAATAAGTTGGATGAAGGGCCTGGAGCGCAATCAAGACTTGCAGTTTGCAACAACTTCCGAATATGCCTGACTCGTGCCAATCTTTCGCAATTTCACACAAACAGAATCAGTTGTCCCGAACTAGGAAAAGCTATAAATGTGAGCAAGTATGATTATCATTATTGATTATGGATTCTGTTTCGCGGCTTCGAGTTTTGTGATTTCATCTCTCCTAGTCGGGTTTGCAACATTGGAGGCCGGCGGAGTGCACATCATCCAGGCCTTTTTCTCAGAGGACAAGAGCGAAGAGGTTCAGATCAAGGGCCGCACTTCCCGGCAAGGGAAGAATGGCACCTATTCCCTGGTTTTGTCAGAGTCCGAGGTCAAACAATTTCAGTTGGATCCTGCTAGTCTGCGAAATATGCAGCCGGAGAGGCAATATCAAGTCCTTGAAGATGCAAGGGTGAAGAAGCGGGCTGGTTTCATCAAAGAATTGGAAAAGAAATTGGGCAAAAGCAAGGCGTTCGATTCCCAGTCTCGTTCCTACTTTGACGCCCTTCTCGAAGCCAATGCTTCCCTTGCAAAAGACCAACTTAGAGAGCTTTACAAGAAGCTTGGTCACAGTGCCGCGATTGCGTACCATTTTGTATGCTGCTATGATGAGTCTGGATCAATGCACGGGGAGCAA
Organism: Symbiodinium kawagutii; assembly: GCA_009767595.1. Lineage (NCBI taxonomy): Eukaryota > Dinophyceae > Suessiales > Symbiodiniaceae > Symbiodinium > Symbiodinium kawagutii. The sequence goes on along the minus strand of VSDK01006506.1, from coordinate 330,092 downwards.
GAGCAGGGCCCAACGCCGTGGCAGCAACTAGTGCACGCCCATTTGGCATTCATGCGGACTCTGCAAAGCCATTCTTCAGCAAAGGTGTCCATCGTCCAGTTCGGTTCCTCAGCCCGCGCCATTTTACAGCTGTCCGACGTGGCCCAAGCCATGGGAATCCCACTTTCCATGCGAGGTGGACGCACCAACTTTGAGCCGCCTCTGAAGGCAGCGCATGAACTCATGCGTGCAGGTGCTTATTACTTCCCATCGCTCACACCAGTTTTGCTCTTCATGTCGGACGGTGTCAGCCATGATGGTGCTTGCGCTCACCTCATTACCAACATGCAGCGTGAGTTTCCCAACTTGGTCGTCCATGCCGTGATTTTTAGGAAGCCCGACTCTCCCCAGCTCCGTGAGATGGTTGGAGCGGCATCCAACGGAAAATTTCATGCCTCAATCAATGGAGTGGAATTGCAGGAAACCTTCTGTGCCATTGGGAGCAGCTTGGAATATACTGGCAATCAATGAATCCATGTCCGGCTCTTGATTGATGCTCGGAAAGCATGAACCGGAGATGCACTGCAAAGCATGCAGATCCAGTCTTGCCATCATTTTGTCTTACAACTTTAGAGCCTGAATAGCTTGGGTGGATCAATTTGCATCCAGCCGTTGCAGGTCTCCGGGGTCTCTTGTTGAGCTGAGGCACTGCCCAAACAGGCAGGTTTTGCATGGTTTTGCGCATATCGAATGAAACAAGTCCAAACGCCTGTATTTATCAAGGTCAAGAGATCCCGGCCACTGGCCTGAACTGCTGCCGTACAGGACTACAAAGTAGAAACTGGATTGGCGATCATGAGAAAATGGGCGATGCTCTCTGCTGAAGTACATGTGGGCGTGGTTTGTCGAAAACTGCCATGCCGATTCATTTGGTTTTTGAATTTCCTTGACTGCTGCATTGGAACAGTACGCTTGGGTCCTCTGAAGAGGATCGTGGTGTGCTTCCTTACTTGATCAAATGCAGTGATCCGGAGACAGCGACATGCCATCACTGGAGGATTGTCATTCAAGAGCAAACGGCCAGTCCACCAATGAATGTAAAGGGCATACGCGTTGATTGCAGATCCGAAATAGTACCATAGCTATCATTAGCTATCCTAATTTTTTTCCCTGAATCGCTTTTGTTTACCCATCAAATATTGGAGTTTATTCTGACAAGCATCTCACAATTGTCATGGTGGCCAGTGCCCCTTCGTTCTTAGAATCCGATCGAGATGTCCGCGCGTGTCGATCTGCAGAGGCCGGGGCTTCCCCAGGAATTGATTTCGAAGCACACGTTGGAAACTGCACACTGTCGTTTCGCAGGTTTTTTCAAGGGATCCCTGGTCATAAGTTGTTTGACCAGAAAAGTTTCATGATGAGTGTGACCGATTAGTATTGGAGGTAGGGTGCATTTCAATTGGCGTTTTGGTTTGGAGGACGTGTCAGCTCGCCAAAGGTAAAGCAATATGTTTTCCAAGGAGATTTTGCAAGTCCAATGATGCGCATTCCTTTTGCGCACTCACTTTCCCAGCCTTGGAAGGGTTGCGTTGCATGCCGGTAGTCAGTGTCAGAAAGGTTCTTCGTATTTCTCTTTTCGGTCATCCTCATGTCAGAAGACCTTTCTTCCCTGCTCCCCCTCGCAAGACATGCTTCTGGTGAGTCTTGTTTGCATTTCCTGTGTTCGTGATCGCTTTCTATCTGAAAGGATCAACCCCCCCTGAGAAATCCCCACCCAACCGAAAAGGGTTGACCAGCAGTTTTCCATCAAGTCTTATGTCTGTGCGTCTCGTTGCTCCTGGTGACCTTCTCTGCCAGAGGAGCTCCCGTTCCAACCTCCCCTCATCAACAACCCTAAAGGGCTGCAGTGTTCGTGCACTTCAAAAAATGCACTTGCTGTAAGTAGTTCCGCATCATTATGCATAATTGTTTGGAAGAATTGATGTAATGCAACAACTACTGTGGCATCAGAGAGCTATGTTTCCATGTCGGGAGAGCTTTGATACCATAAACTTTGACCTTCAGCACGCATTCAAAAATGGCATGGGATGCTGTACTTAAACAAGCATATTTCAACAAGCTGTTGGACCACGACCTGGGAAATTCATTGGGCAAAACCCCTGATCAGGACAGCTGCATGTTTTGTGCACCAAGCTTCAACGTACCAGTAACCTCGGAGGCTTGGGGCACCGGGACAAGTGGCCTACTGTGGCTATGGCGGCTGTCGTGATGGGGGTGCTGACATGCTGAGAACCGTGATGGGATCGATGCTCGTGATGATAGCAACTTTTCGCAGTTGGAACAAGACTTTTCTGCGAAACTTGCATTATTTTCATACCTTTTTTTGCCAACCGGAGATTCATGGAGATTCAGAGAAGCCATTGGGATTTGGTGGCCATGCTGAGGTAGTGTTCTTGTTTATCTCAGATGCGTTGCATCGAGACCTTTTTGAACTTTAAGACCTTTGCATTGCATGGCGAAGCCATGTGTCATGTCAGAAGGCAGTGATTGCCAAAAGGCGGCCTCTGGAGTTTGGCTTGAAGCTTTCGTATCTTAATGACTTGCACCAAGATTTCTGGGTGACCTTTGGAGTATGAAGATGGTTGGGTTCGGGTTTGCATTGAGTTTGCATCCTTGAGCGCTAGACCTGCATTTTCAAGTGCTTTTAGTTTCAGATACCGTTCGATCGCTTTACAGCCAAGCTTTGATGGCTCCGACATCTGACCGTTAGGCAAGCAGCGCTTTGAGTTGAAAGTTGAAACTATACGATGCACATGGTTCCTGTAAGTTCCCCAGGATGGTGGGTGGGTTGTCCTTCAAGAGAGGTGACTGTAATATCTTTTTTTTTTTTTTGTTTTTATGTAAATCATTATCACAAACCACCGCGCTGCTCACTTTCGAGCCCATCACCCCTGCCAGCTGATAGGATTGCTTGGATCCTGTCAGACGGCGTTGTGCAATGGCTTCCTGGGAAGACATTCTAGACTCGTTGGATCTTGCAGACCGTGGGCAAGAGCTCGCAGATGGAGGATTGGACAATTTCCAGGCCGGACTCCTTGTCGCCACTGAATGTGCCTTGAGAAGTAGAATTTTAGAGCTGAGGCTTTCCATATCCTTCACTTCATTTTTCAAGTCTTGAATTCTTAGAAAGCGCTCATCACTTTTTGTTCTGAGTTCCTGAATTTGCAGACGGATGCACGGTGGGCAGCTGCATTTTGCAGAAACCGGGCGCTGTGATTTCTAGATTTAGTGTCTAGGGTTGAGTAGGCCAGCTGCCATGTGTTTCCCTGAAGCAACCTGACGATCCTGCGTTCGGGAAGAGGTTGTCCCGATTTAAATCGTTTTTCAGCTCCGCTATGCACAGCAGTCACACAGAGCCACCCATGTGTGCTGCGTTTAGCATTTGCTCTCACTACAAGTGTGTGCTGAGGATTTAGTTCATGACAATACCAACCATTCAAGAGCAGCGCTGGCTCACATGTTGCTGCCGTTTTCGCGCGGATAAGTAATGTTTTTCACACGTCAAACTTGTGATTCCCACATGTTGCTGCCAATCGGCCAACCTTTGCTCCTAGGCATTGATGGAGATGACCAAGGCTGACATGGACAGATACAGCTTGGCAGATGCCCTCGCACAAACACGGGAACTCTTTCAATTTCTTAAGGACCTACGCCTGGAGAAGTACGCAGAGAAATTTGTAGAACAAGGCTTTTCGACCCTGGAAGATGTGAAGGGCATGAGTGTGACTGATCTGGACACCTGTGGGGTGAAACCCGGACATAGGAACAGGATTCAGTTGCGCATATGCCAGCACTTCGGTAAGACTCAGCAACCATCATCAGTGCCGAGTCCGAGTGCATCAATGGAAGGCGCGCTTCTCAGATTTCTCACTGCTTCTCTGGGTGTCGGGGTTGCTCCTCGACCTGGTGGATCCAAATGGGCCAATGTCAAACCAATTTTCTCCAGCTCTTGTCACCAGCCAACAAATTTTTGGCACCCATGTTGCGGGCATCCACGCTCACAGATGTAGTTTCCCTTTGATTTCCAGATATTTCCAGTCTCCGACCGAAGCGGAAATTGAAGGAGGCCTTAGACTCTCCTTAAATAAGCAGATCCTAAATAGAGCAATGCAGCGTCTACAAAATTGGAACATCATAAAGCCGCTAGGCGCAAGCTGTACCAGGAGTGACTCGACAAAACCGGCAAGTCCGGCACAACTCAGTTGTAACTGGGAGAACGATGAAGAGCCTGAAGTCGGAACAGGTCCCTTGGTGCCTTTACAACTCCTAGTTTTAAAGCTTTAAGCAAATCCAAAGATGGCAGTGCAATACAAGAAACATCTTCAGAGGTCTTAGGTGAAATCTTTAGAGATTCTCAGCAGCTTGCTTTGCGTGGCCCATGAATTGCAGATTCAACGAGATACATTCAGATTTTGTTTGAATTCAACTTGCGACAGCTCGATGTTTGCAGGGTCAAGTGGCGGCATTGCAGATGGAAAAGAGTCGTTGGAGGCAGGGACCCGAGAAAGCAAGTAGGCAACGTAAGCGAGGTTCATCAGGTATATAGTATAAAACTTGGACTTGTTCCCCAACCAAATGTAAATTCAAGTTTTGTCACGTGGGGAACCAAGTGGCGAGGTGTCTGGGGTGGAAAGAGGTATGTAGCTAAAAGGTGCCAGGATCCGGTGCAAAGTCTTAGTGTCCATTTTGGATTCCAATAGCCAAAAAGTCGAAACCTGAAAAAATCTCGAACCGTGAAAGCAACACTTGAAACCTCATAATTCACTGTGCACAATTTGAACAGCTAAGCAGCTAAACAACGGAAGCAACGCTCAAAAAGTCACAAGAATGGAAGGAGCAACTCCTAAAGTCAAAGAAACAACACGAAAAAAGGACGAGAACAAATTGATCAATTCCAAAAGAGGGTTCGCTGGCGGCACCGCACTGTTGTACTCAGATCGTTCTTTCGTTGCGGGTTCGCAGGGCGCCATTGGTTTTACCTTTTTCCGCGTATCCTCGGCTCGGGTTTCACTTGCTGCTGCGCTTGGTTTTGACATGTTTTGACTTTGAACAAGATATCTTGCTGTTTGGAGGTTGCGTATGCAATAATGCAGTGCAATTCCTGAGTATATCAATATCGGAAAGTCCATATCCTCACATTTGCACATCTAATTGCGCACCTGTGCCTTTTCCTTTTTGTGTGTGCAGACATCCGTGAGATTCTGTAATTTTGCCCAACATTCCACAGCTTGTTTGAACTTGGCTGCCAAACAACGTAAAATGTGGTGGACAACGAAGACCCCCGTGGACGGTCGGAAACGTAGTTGCTGTAGAATGATGACAGGGCCAAACTGCGAAAAGCCGCAACAACTCTGTCTTCGTGCCGCGATCTTCCCACCAAACCGGGTTTGTGAAGCCTGTAGGGCCGTGGAGTGGCAACATCTCGTCTCGATTCGAATGGAGGAACGCAACTTACTGTCACTGAGGGTTTTTGGGTGGCAGAAGAAAGGTCCCGGTGCCTTTTCCGTGGCAGACCATCGAGGTACACTTTCAAGTGAGGAGCCTTTTCCTTGGGGATGGATTCCAGCATCAGATGCTTTCAGTACAAGTTAGATGTGCACATCCGCCTGATGGCGGGTGCGTTATACTTCGAGGATGGTTTGTCTCCACAAGGTTGCGCCTTCATTTCGCATTTTGTTGTTTGAAGCATTTTGTCAAGCTATGTTTTCCTGCCTGCTGCAACTTGTGCGTTACGCATCTAGGCCATAGAATTTGGATAATTGGAGTTTCTAATCAAGTTCAAAATCAGAGCTGCAAGCTTTCATGAAGCTGTGAGTTTCGGCAGGCAAGTGATCCGACTGGGGAATCAACGCCTCCAGAAAGCGGTAAGGAATTGTCAACTTGCGTGCCGCAGGAGCATGGAGAGGCCCGGATGTTTGGTCAGTTTTTGCGGGTTTATTTCCAGACGATGTTGCAGGTACCTCCTGAGGTTCATGATGTCGCTGCATTTGCACATGTTTTTTCCTTGGGGTTGATGTTGGGCATTGACAATGCAGTAATTAGAGCGAACTTGCGCGACCATGGATTTTCAGGGTTTTTTTCACGTAGTGCCATTACTTACTTTCTCCAAGCAACACGCCAGTGACTTTGCAACCCCAGTTTCCATTTTTTGCGTGCCTGCTTCCACAGAAAGTTCCCATGTGGCTTTTCCTTCCCGCATTTGGTTTTTCAGTTCCTGCCCACAGGTTTTTTCGGTACCCAGATTTGGGTTTTCAGTTCCTGCGTGAGTTGTTGTTTCTCCCTCTGGCCCCAGACCTCAACCAACTTTGAGCCATTGTCTTCTAGCTTTCCAGCGATCGGTAATATTGAAATTAGTATTATTTCTCTTGTATTCCTGCATTGTCGCGGTCTTGTTAAAGATGATGATATTGGATGCTGGTAAATCTGGGAACCGAAAGTGCTGAGCCCATCTTCAAATCTGGAGTGAATTTTCTTGCTGGTAGCGGTAGCAGGGACAGGAATTGAAGCAGCAGTGACACCGTTGTGGTTTGCGGTCGTTGGAGATTCAGTGGTTGCAGGATGTTGTAGCAGGCCCTCATTGCAATGTCCAGGAATGTCCAAGATTGTCCTAGTAGAAAAATTGTTGACCATGCAGCTAATAGCAAAACCAGAAACACATCAAAAAGATGCAGCCTTGTTTTCTCTGAGATTGTTCGTTCTTGTTTGTTATTTCTTGACTTGTGTTAATTTGGTCTTATATTGATTTTTGCATTTTCTTGGAGGGTGCTTTGCGCGTTCAGTGCTTATATTCACAGCTTTGCGTCGTCGACTGCCCGCGCCGTATATCACAACAGGGGGGTCAATTCCACTGTGACCATTTCCTATATGTGTGAGGTCCCTTTAGGAACTGTTGCTTCTCTCACTCTTTCAGCGCCCAGTCTACTGCAATTCGCTGTAGCGGCTATAGCATCACATTAAGCATGCGATGAGCCAAGCTGACGTTAGCACACCTGCTAATGGCAGATACGCTTCGACCGATTCAGTATACAGATCAGGGGCATCTCGACACCTTCTAGCTTGCCACCAGTTGAGCCCCTAGTAGCGTAGGCTACCAAAACCCAAGTTTGACCCAACACCAACGCACCTTGCACGCAGTTTCGCTGTAGTCAAACTCCCAGCCCTAGTTTCTCATCCACACAGAGCCTGTGTAAACCAAATATTCCGGCAGGTGGCTCGTTTTCCAATATGCCACAAGAGTGCTTCACCAATACCGGACCCAATAGAGGCAGAATTTCAGCAGACAGCTTCTAATTTCCTAACATATGAGTCCATCGACCCACCATAGAGCGCCTTTGCATCATCACCCTTGTGAAACGTCAGGATCAAACGCCCCAAATTTGACTAACAATTTGTGTAAGATCTCTCCAACATTTTCCAGCACTTCAACTCTATCATCACTTCCTGCAGTTGGGCTCCATGAGCCTTTTGCTTGGAGCGTTTGGTCAGCCAAGACGTTCCCCCTGACCTCTCCTTCTCTCTTGTCGCAAGGTCGAGACACCCTCCACACCAGAGGAAGTGGGACAGGCCGGCATATTCAAGGATGTGAAAACCGTTTGGGCAGTGGAAGGTGGACATGGTGGGTTTTCTGGCAGTGATGACATTCTCATTCTCGAAATCCTGAAGTTCATGATGCCATGGTGTGCGTGCCAGTTTTTTTTGCGCATGTATTTGTGCTGATATCAGCGTGGCTGTTCAGAAGGGTGGATTTTCTGTGGCTCAACAAAGACCACGCGTCATTTTCCGCCGTGCGGAATTGAAGGATTTCACCACTGTCGTAATGCGTCTTGAAACCCTGATTTACATGGTGAATTCGACGTTCTGAGTGTGTTGTGATTATTCAACATCTATATTTGCCAAGTCGTGGCGGGGGGCACACTACTTTTCTCTTCATCAGATTCGAGTCAAGGGCTTAGCACAAGCGAACGTGGAGATGAATCCCCCACCTCACCCCAACCCCATGGCCCTTCCTAGCATCAACTTCACATGGCAAGTGCAAGCGAACGTTAAGATGCCCCACCCCACCCCAACCCCATGACCCCATGTAGCATCAACTTCACGTGGCAAGTGCAAGCGAACGCTAATATCTCACCCCCCCACCCCCATGGCCCCACGTAGCATCAACTTCATGAAACAAGCGCAAGCTCAATATCCCACCCCACCCCACCCCAATGTCCCCACGTAGCATCAACAGCAAATGCAAGCGAACGTTAACATGCCCCACCCGACCCCACCCCCGTGGCCCCACCTAGCATCAACTTCATGTGGCAAATGCAAGTGAACTTTAACATCTCACCTCACCCCACCCATATGGCCCCACGTAGCATCAACTTCATGAAGCAAGCGCAAGCGAACCTTAATATCATCTTAATATCCCACCCCACCCCACCCCAATGGCCCCACGTAGCATCAACGGCAAATGCAGGCGAACGTTAACATGCCACCCCACCCCCATGGCCTCACCTAGCATCCACTCATGGCCCCACGTAGCATCAACTTCATGAAGCAAGCGCAAGCGAACCTTAATATCATCTAAATACCCCACCCCGCCCCACCCCAATGGCCCCACGTAGCATCAACGGCAAATGCAGGCGAACGTTAACATGCCACCCCACCCCCATGGCCCCACGTAGCATCAACTTCATGTGGCAAATGCAAGTGAACGTTAACATCCCACCCCACCCCACCCCTCATGAAACAAGCGCAAGCGAACGTTGACATGCCCCACCCGCCCCACCCCCATCGACAACGTAGCATCAACTTCATGAAACAAGCGCAAGCTCAATATCCCACCCCACCCCACCCCAATGTCCCCACGTAGCATCAACAGCAAATGCAAGCGAACGTTAACATGCCCCACCCGACCCCACCCCCGTGGCCCCACCTAGCATCAACTTCATGTGGCAAATGCAAGTGAACTTTAACATCTCACCTCACCCCACCCATATGGCCCCACGTAGCATCAACTTCATGAAGCAAGCGCAAGCGAACCTTAATATCATCTTAATATCCCACCCCACCCCACCCCAATGGCCCCACGTAGCATCAACGGCAAATGCAGGCGAACGTTAACATGCCACCCCACCCCCATGGCCTCACCTAGCATCCACTCATGGCCCCACGTAGCATCAACTTCATGAAGCAAGCGCAAGCGAACCTTAATATCATCTTAATATCCCACCCCACCCCACCCCAATGGCCCCACGTAGCATCAACGGCAAATGCAGGCGAACGTTAACATGCCACCCCACCCCCATGGCCTCACCTAGCATCCACTCATGGCCCCACGTAGCATCAACTTCATGAAGCAAGCGCAAGCGAACCTTAATATCATCTTAATATCCCACCCCACCCCACCCCAATGGCCCCACGTAGCATCAACGGCAAATGCAGGCGAACGTTAACATGCCACCCCACCCCCATGGCCTCACCTAGCATCCACTCATGGCCCCACGTAGCATCAACTTCATGAAGCAAGCGCAAGCGAACCTTAATATCATTTTAATATCCCACCCCAACCCCACCCCAAAGCAAAAAAGAGGAGAAGATGGACGATTTTAGTACAGCGGAAAACCCACCGTGGGCCAACTACTGGGTACACGGCTCATAGATGGCCATTGCATTTCGGCATGTTTCGGAGCTTCCCGGTCAGCGTGTTTGACATGAAACTCTACTGTGTTTTTCACACACATGCATAATGAAAGCCAAAATTCCTAAATTCTCCGCAGAAGACTGCGTGTTTTTCTTGTTTTTTCCATGCCCTGGCCAACGAAATTGCTTCCAACACTCCTTTTTTCAGGTCGCCAACTACTTGTAACGTTCAGATTTTTTCAAGAGCGGCTGCAACGTCTTCAAATTTCAAGAAGTCACCCATATCTGTGATTCCGGGCAAACTGTTGGATGCCCCGGCAAAAAAAATGAGCGAGCCAAGTGAACTTCACACTAACGTTCCTCGCGTAGCATAAATTTGGTTTGCAAGTGCAATTGAACGTTAACATAAATCACCCCACCCCACCAAATCCCCTCCGTAGCATCAATTTGGTTTGCAAATGCAGGTGAACATTACCATGGCCCACCCCACCCCACCCCATCTCCCAGGTAGCATCATTTTGGTTTGCAATTGAACATTAACATGCCCCCCCCCACCCCATCCCCCACGTAGCGTCAATTTGGTTTGAAAGTGCAAGTGAACGTTAACATGCCCCCCCCCACCCCATCCCCCACGTAGCGTCAATTTGGTTTGAAAGTGCAAGTGAACGTTAACATGCCCCCCCCCACCCCATCCCCCACGTAGCATCAACTTGGTTTGCAAGTGCAATTGAACGTTAACATGCCCCACCCCACCCCACTCCATCCCCAAGGTAGCATTATTTTGGTTTGCAAATGCAAGTGAACGTTACCATGACGCACCCACATTAACATGCCCCACCCCACCCCACCCCATCCCCCACGTAGCATCAATTTGGTTTGCAAATGCAAGCGAACGTTAACCTGCCCCACCCCACCCCATCCCCCACGTAGCGTCAATTTGGTTTGAAAGTGCAAGTGAACGGTAACATGCCCCACCTCACCCCCATCCCCACGTAGCATCAATTTGGTTTGCAAATGCAAGTGAACGTTAACATGCCCCACCCCACCCCATCCCCCACGTAGCATCAATTTGGTTTGCAAATGCAGCTGAACATTGCCATGACCCACCCCACCCCATCCCCATCCCCCACAAAGCATCAATTTGGTTTGAAAGTGCAAGTGAACGTTCAGATGACCCACCCCACCCCACCCCACCCCATCCCCCATAGCATCAACTTGCGTTGCACATCCCCCACCTACTATCAATGTGTACAGATCAGAGAAATTTGATCAAAAGCCAAAGGTTGTCTATAAGCTGTGGTTCAACTACTGGCTTTGAGAATTCAGGATCCCCTCTAGAGGGAATGGACAAAGCTGTGGCCAGTAGGAGGAATGACAGTCCTGCAAAGCAGCCTGTGACGGGTATGCTGTCCTCAGCAAAATGAAAGTCATGTGGCGGATGGGTTACGTGTGTCCGAGTTGGCCAAGACATTTTATGACCAGAAAAGCTAGCTTTGAAAGCCAAAATTGTGACTTTTTGCAGGTCATTGATCCTGGAGGGAAGCCAGCACTTGCAGAAAGCGGCAAAGCCGTGACGCCCTGCACGCGAGAGGATAAGGGACAGGCCGGGATGTTTAACCATGGCAGTGGATTGGTTTGCTGTGAGCTACCGGGGCCTCCAGTGTCAAGGTGTTTGGCTCTGCAGCTTTTTGCCCCGCACCTAGAGATTTGCCCGTGTCGCCAGAGCCTTGGACGTGTTCAGAGAGTCACCAGTTCAGAGGTACCACGTGGTACTATTCGCCCCTAGACACACCAGAGAATATCAGAAAACGACAAATCCAGGTGTCCATCGGAATCGATTGGAATACCAAAATCAACCGTCCATGGGAGCGGCCCCAAGAGCATACATGCATGATCGATGGCTACTGAACAAGAGGCGCCATCGGGAATAATTACAAAGATTGCCGACGGCCCACCGGCGGTCGAAGGACACAATGTGGACCACTGTTGACACACCATTCATGTTTTTGATACTCGTCATTGATGGTAAATCAATTCTCCCTCTCTCTCTCTATATAATTGATTCTCGGAACTGCTGCTGGGTAGCAAGTCTTGCTGGAACTGGTTAGTAAAGGTGAAGCCGACATGCTGCAGGTGGGACGGGTTGCGAGGATGGCCCAGAAATCAACGCCAAAGACAACCTTTGAATTAGCTGAGCTATTTTGAACCAATGACATGACCCCCAAAGCGTACTCCCAAGCGTTTTGAATATTTTTTGGCATCAAATCATGCATAATTCGATCATTCGTTTTGAGAGTCGTGGGGCATGCAGCTGAGGTATTGACACGCGCATTCTCTGCGGAGTTGCTTGGACTTGGACTTCGGAAAACCCAGCACGCCATGAATTGGGAAGATTTGGAAATCATGAAGATACGGCTGGGGCAGATCCCATCCTTCTGTCACTCTGGGTGGTTTGATGCTGGATGATGCTGGTGATTGTGCATGATGTGTTGAACATTTCTTTTGGCAGTGCAAGGCTTCATTACTAGCAAAAATGCCAGCCCTAAGGTCGGCAGATGAGGAAATCGCCAATCTCTTGGCTCCGCCTAAGCCTTCTGAGTCTGACTTGGCGAAACGCAACGGGCTGGAGACTCGACAAGCACTTCAGTGGTTGGGTCAAACCCATTCGCGGAAACATGCTGAATATTGCTCAATCATCTGGGCGATTTGTGCTGATGTTCAAAGTTGGCATGCTGGAAGCCAACCAACTTGCAAAAACATCCATGTAAATCCAGTACCTGTCCGGACCCAGAGCTGACCAAGTGAGCTCTCAGGATCTTGACTGCCTGGCAGGAGTCATCGAAGACTCACAGGATGCGGTGTTTCTTGGCTGTGGCAGACGGGACGTTTGCATTTCTCAACTGCAATCCAGGAACTGCAATCCTTAAACTTATTATTGGGGCATATTGAGGGCCATAGCCGGGTTTATGCTTTGTGGCTCTTACATTGAGATGTTGTGTGCCCAAGAATTTTGGAAGAAATCACTGCATGAGACCAAATTGGCGGCACCCTGGTGCAACGACTTTTGCGAGGCAGGCGACAAAAGGGCAGAACGTCATTCTCCTTCTGGGCAGCACTGGCTCAGGGAAGACATGCTTTTTGCACACGCTCGCAGGCGTGGAGTGTTCTGTCTGCGGTGATCTTGAGATCCCATGAGTTTGCTCCGCGGAATCCGGATCTTTTTTGACCTGGTCGATTTAGCTGTGCAGGTCGTAAGTTGGTTCGCCAAGTACGAGACGTGGATGGTATCAGCCAAGAGGTTTGGGAGCCTTGGCTCTGACCTGATATGGCGGAGTTGGTGGATGTCTCCCACCTTTTCCTGTCCCAACGAGGAAGCGGCGGAGCCAATGGACGGATTTCACATTGGCCACAACCCAGCCAAATCGGAAACGTGGCTCGGCAGGGTTGTTTTCCAGAAACTTGTCGTTCCTACTGTTCATGTTGTTCGTGGCAAGTCGTATGCTTCGTTTGGGCACCGGTTTTTCTCTTTGGGCATTTTATTTGCTCAGCATGCAATTCGGTTTGGGCGTTAGGCCAGCTGGTTCTTGGAGCCTAAAATTTGAGGACGCACTAGTATGATCTAGTATTTACCAGCTAAACACATTATCTAAAGCACCTCGTAGTTCAGCCTCACCTGCCTGAATAATTTGCTGCCTACTCTGACTTGGCAGCTTTTTCACTTGTGCGCAATGGGAAATGGTTGCGTTTGAGGCGACATTTACGTAACTTCTTGCTGTCGGACTCAGTGGTTGTGGATGCGCCCGGTCAGTTAGACACACGAGCAAACGAGATCGACATAGCAACTTCCGCAGTGTGTCATCGAATTGCAGAAGGATGCAGGCGAGAAATGTATAGACTTTTTGAGGTGAATTTCCCCTTGTGTCTAGCAATGTCAGGCACAGCCGTTCATCATGTCAACTGATATCATGTGGGGAAGGCAGACTCTGCGCCAGGGCACTTCGCTTCGTGGTTCTCGTCAACTGTTACACCTTGCGAGCAGACCGTGCCGGAGGATTGCGACGGGTGGCTGAACTCGTCAACAACATCCTACCTGAATTGGGGAGGCTTGGCAGCCCAACGCGCACGCACACAGACCCACACCATACCATTCGCTGCTGACATTGCTGCTTCCGAAACATTTTTTCGAGTGGCAAGTGCAAGCCATGACAAGGGCATGAAGGATAAAACATGCACAAATTACGCTTGCGCTTGCAAAACGTTAATTCAATCGTCATGATCTTGACTCAAAGAAGTCCTGGCAGCGTGGCGCAGACTAATTTTAAGACAAGGTTGCCGACCAGAAAACAACATGAAAACACGAACTTGCCAGGGTGTAATGTTTGTTTTCAATAAATTCCGGCCAGGTGTTTAAAGGCCTTGCCATTCAATATTCGCTTATAGGTTTTTCCGCATGATCCTGATGGGACAACTTAGCGGACGCGCCGGTGTGTCTGCCGCGCCTGTTGCACGAGTAAGCTTGGTAGCTTCTCGGTTTGTCATTCATGGAATCGCTGCCAAGTCTGCAGGGGCCAAGCACCTAGTTTAGAATCCGCCGAGCCAGTCATCTAGATGTAGCTAGAACAAAAGACAAGTCGTAGCTCCAAATGCAAAATCAAAGTCAAACATTTCAGCTCCAGACTGCAAGTAGCAAGGAAAGCCAAATCCAGACCGAACTTATGAATTGATCCACAGCAACAACAAACCAAAAAATATCTCAACAAATCTCAACAAAAAAAGTGCACCTATTCCAATCTCTGGAGAGAGTTGGTTGTCCTCCTCGACCTCCACAACCTGAATTATCTACCTAGCACATGCGCGGCCTGGAGGGCTGAGATCGTTGCCACAAGTGAGTCGTGGTTTGCTGTCGAGTGCGCCTTGCAATGGGCGAAAGAATGGTTTGGAATCAGGCAACCCATTGTTGGGCTAAATGCAGGACCCCTCGGTGAACAGGTCTAACACTTTTGGCAGGTGCACACTTGGAATGTTGAACCATCCTGTCTGTCATAGCTTCGATTGTGCCCAAGATGTGTTGAAAGGCACCAGGGATGTGGGGGTAAGAACTCGAATGTCCTTTCGTACCTCTGCACGGAGGGCAAACCCGATTTCTATGTCTCGTGCATTCTCGTGCTATCTGGTCGGTGGCAAAGACGCCCCTCCATCTATTGAAGTGTCATGATGTTTGAGGACGATCGCTCCGGCCATGGCATGCCTGAGTCTGTGTGTGTTAGAGCGAAACGTCCAGGATTTCATGGTGTTTGGTAGGTGCAGCTAGTCTTGTTTATTCATCCCATTTGGTCCCAGTGCTGCTCGGATCTTCTTCTTGCTGAGACTGGCTTCCACTGATCCATTAGCATGGGGTTGGATGGCTAGTTTGGTTCAACAAACGATTGAGTCCCAATGATTATTTCGATTGTCATCAGTGTTGAAATGCTTGTCCCATCTCTGTTTCCATTCATCTGAAAATCTAGTACCCAAATTATCTAGGTCTGCATCAAACTTGTCCATTCAACATCCATTGTTGGAAGGGAATGACAGCATTTGCGCAGCGGCTTTTGATTTGCCGTGCCTGAAGGGAGTCTAAGCATCCTCGTGCCATCAACTTCTTCTTCACTCATGTGGAGGCAAGAACTGCCAGTCGGTCAATCAACATTTACATCGTTTTTCCCTAC
>VSDK01006506.1:301019-312263 GCA_009767595.1 Symbiodinium kawagutii | reverse complement strand
TGAAAGAGTTCTATCAAATCTACAAAAGCGTCACCCGGTCATCCCCCTTGAAATTAGCACTTTTGAATCTGACACCACGTTTGCAGGATAAAGCATTTTGTTATCACAAAAAGTGGGAATCAGTAGGAATAAGTCATACTCCTTATTCAATCCGTAGTGCAGGGTGGGGCATTGATTTTATAGTGTGGTGTTTTGCATTTTTTCATAGGCGATGTTTCCTTGAGAGGTTTGTCTGTTCAGTTTGCATTTTTGGGGGATGGTATGTTTGGATTCATTGTATGATGGCTTGCTGTGATTGCAAAACATTAATCATAGATGGAACTTCGTGATTTGTTATTTTCCCAGATTTTTACGAAACATTGTCACAGTCACACACGTCAAAGATCCGTGTCATCTGTGTGCTTCTTCATTGCGATTCTTTTGCACGAAGCAAAGCAGTGACTTGAAGCAAGTTTCGTCACAAACTGGCGAAACTCCGTGGTACGCATGTGAGAAAAAGCAATCATTCAATTCAATATCTCACAGCATCACTTCTCGGAATTCCCACTTATTACAATTCCACTTCTCACAACACCACTTCTCGCAACAACATTTCTCACTGTCACAACACCACCTCTCACACGACCATTTCTCAGATTCCATTCTGACAATTCCAAATCTCACAACACCACTTCTCACGATTCCCACTTCTCACAATTCCATGTCTCACGATTCCCACTTCTCACAATTCCAAATCCCACAACACCACTTCTTACAATTCCAAATCTCACAACACCACTTCTCACAATTCCAAATCTCACAACACCACTTCTCACAATTCCACATCTCACCATATCTCACAACACCATTTCTCAGAATTCAAGTTCTCGCATTGCCACTTCTCGCAACACCACTTTTCACAAGTTGACTTGCTGTGGCGCGCTGCTTGGTGCATGTGGACCTGTTCTAGGAGTAGCTTTGTGTCTGACAGGCATGGCACTTTGAGCATGTTGATGCTTTTTTCCCAAAAGTGGAGGAGGTCTCCCACGAAATGCGTTTTTCGGGGATTGGATGACTCGCGAAACCATGTGTTTTCTCGTGGAAATCTTGTCGCAGTTGATCGCGAAGGTAGCCTCGTGGATCGGACGGGTGCGAGACCGTCTCAGTTTGGTTCTGGTTTTGTTGGGGCTTGTTGCGTACAGGACCGTTGCCCAAAGATCGATTTCGGCCAGCTGCAGAATTGATTTCGTGTGGCAGGCGTGGTACTATTTGGTGCGTCCCGAGTTGCTCTTTGATTGCCTTTCGCATTGGTAGCAGGAGGTGATCGTGGAGAAGTGTTGGGTAGTGATTTGTGGGGTGTTTTTTGTTCTGGTGATTTCGCAATGCTGGTGATGTTTGTTGCGGTGACTTTATTGTGGTGTTTTTGTTGAACTGGCGTTCTAGTTGTGGTGGTTTTCTTGTGGATATTTTGTTGCGCTGGTGATTTTCTTGTTGTGATGATTTGTGCTGGTGATTCGGTTGTGATGTTTTTGTTGCGTTCTTGATTTTGTTGTGTGGGTGATTGTCTTGTGGTTTTGCTGGTGATTTTGTTGTGGTAAGTTTACGCTCGTGATTTCGTTGTGGCGGTCATTTTGCGCTGGTGATTTTGCTGTGCCAATGATTTCGTTGCGCTGCGTCCTATAGGCACAAATGTCTTTTCCGTAGGCCTTTGAAAGCTTGGGAACTTTGCCCCCACCTCGCCCGAGCACTTACTACTTGTACAGTAGCATTTGATATTCATGAACTATTGTGGTCCGATATGCATGAGATGCGCTTCCATACCAGTACCACTTTCATCCACTACGCTGAGTAAACCCGACAAGAAAAGGGCACAAGCACCAGCAGGAACCCCAAAGCAGGAAACAGCACGCAATGCCTATACTCCTGGCCTCTACAACACCAAGATGGCCAACCCCCAACCAGACTCTATAAATGCAAAGTGCACCTGCCCCCCTGCTTAAGAAAAGCAAGGTGTTCTGTATATTTCATGATTCTTTGGCCCATCAGAAACCGCAAGGTGTCGACACCTTGACAGAGATGGCAGTAATTCACGATATCATTACTCCCGGAATGGCAATACACCATATAATTATGCATAATCATATACATCAATTTAAGATGAGCTGAAACTATCTCAGAATATGCAAGTGGGAACAAATCAGGGCTTGTAGGGCTACCAGTGCCATCCACCATGCCGACGAAGCATCAAAACAGCAGCGCACAAGCAGCATGTACCCCAAACATTGCAAGACAATGCACGGAGGAAAAAGCAACTATGAAGCATCCATCCTGGCGAACACCCTCCCCGCACTACGACAAAGTGAGTAATTAGTAATTAGCCTGGTTTCTAGCGGTTTCCTTTGTTTGGGAAAATGTGAGTGCCTTGTGCAGGCAGTCTGACTTGATTCTGCAGTGACGTAAAAGATCGTAAAAGTATAAGTTGAACATTCATTCAAACAGGGATACCAGATCTTTGCATTGCTTTTGATTCACAAGCGAGCAGTTGGCCACAATTTGAAGGTCATTGAAGTCCCGATTTTTTTCATGGGGGATGCTTTCTAGATTTTTCGAGAGGCACCTCCTCCCTTCCTAATCCTCCTGTACCGAAAATGTATTTCTGAGTCCCGCCTCAGCTTGAGACATGCTCCAGAACTCAGGTCTCTCACGGAGTATACTGAGGGAATCGGAAAATGTTGAAGAACATTGAATGGTGACTGATCCACTTGGAACTCCTTTGATTTGTTTTGGCTCCCTGCACAAGCCATGCTTGGATTTCCAGTTGTTTTGCTAAGGAAGGACGTTCAATTTTTGGAAGGTATTGCCCCTTTGGGACGTAAGAGCGAAGAAGGGCAGAAGTGTGAAGAGCGCTTCTTCCAGAAAAGGCTTGAGAGTTGCTTGGAGTGGAACTGGCCGCCTTGAGCCCAGGCACTGTATCTTCAAACATCTTCAAACCATTCCGATCACTGTTGCGACGGACTCCCAATCAAAGCTGCGCTCCAGATAGTGGATTTTGACTTCATGAAGTGGAGCCAAGGTTCGCTGAACATGTCGCTCGACAAGTTGAAGACTGCCTTTGCTGCTGCTACAGATCTTGCAAGCTTGCCGCAAACCCATCACATGACTCGTTGGCAATCTAAGATCACAGCATGGCATTGTCTCAAGCCCGATTGGGCAACGCAGATGAATGCCCTCATCCAGGACCACATCGAAGAGGTGCTTCTCAGAGTGATCAAGTGGGCGGTACCCAAGACAGCTTGCAAAGGCTGAGAGCAAACTTTATTGCTCTATTGTGGTTTGTATGTTGGTCTCTAATAAACACATAGGCATTATAGTTGCACTCTGCGATAGCAGCTTCGAGTCAAAACGCTTGAGCTATATTATATCTGCGGTGCGGCTGAGCAGGCTGGAAGTGAAGCCAGGAAGTCCCATGAACTTGGGGTTCATGTGATGGTGGTGGCGAGGCAGGAGAATGTCAAGGTCATTGCAGAAGCACTGGGTACTTTTGGCGATGCTCCCACCATCAAGGGCATCTACGACGAGGCCTACGTTGCTTTGCAGAAGAACTTCGATCGAGTCTTCGCGAATGCCTTGGAGCGTGCTGGATCGTCTGTGAAGCAGATTGTGCAGTCGCCTTCCTCGGCTCCTGCATCTGACTTCACGATGGTCGGAAATCTGGCCAAATCGATAAAAGAAAGCCTGTCGGCTTGGGAGAAAGCCCAAAATGTGGCTGGAGAAACACATGCACGTGTCGTCAGCTGGTATCAGTGTTTACAAGGACAAGTGGCTGATTGGTTCAATGAGTTGCTGGAGCCAAGCAGGGAAATTCAAACGAATGCAAGCGAGCTCGCTGCAGGCAAGCGGCAGGACGGCCGTTTGAAGCGGTAGCAGGTAGCATCGCAGAGTGAAAAGCGGCAGTGTTATTCTGACTGAGAGGGGAAAGAACGCTTGAACTTATCTAAAGTTTTCTTCCCCCTAGTGAGTCAGATTTTTCTTGGCAAGATCTTTGACCATGGGAGAACCATTCTGTTGCAGGACCTGAATCGGGATAGTGGCGTTTGCTACAAGAATCTCTTCGACACAATGCGATGTTTGGCAGAGTCCCTGCCGGAGCCTGATCGAGAGACTTGCATCAAAGACTTCTGTGACACGGTGACTTGCACAGCAAAAATGTGACGGGGAGTCCAATGTTCGTTGGGAACCCGCTAAGGGCAAACCAGGAAAATTGTCCTGTGGTATCATTTCGGCTGATACCCTATGCACAATGCAGCGGAAAGCCACCAGCTGCCTGAAGAGCCGCAGGCAGTTGGATGGAGTTGTTGATCCTCTGCAGGGCATATTGCGAAATGTTAGTGCCCTGATGCCCATTCTTCGTTGATAGTTTCACAGCTTGTCTCAAACTTTCAATCTCTCCATTCTTTTTCCCTTTCCTCTTCCCCTTGGTAGAGAGATGACTTGCGCATTTCTTTTAGGCTCCATGACTCTATGAGGCACGAGGGGAGCTCTTCACTTGTTTGAAACAGCTCACTTCGACGGCCTCACAGTTGTCTACGCAAGCTGTCATCGCCTCAGAGGGCTGCACTCGCTTTCTCAGCTGTGGACTTGGTTGACATGGGTTGACATGGCTTGACATGGCTTGAAGATTTTTGAACGGGATCATGCCCCAAAACTGTTGGAAAATAACCAGTGTTATTGCCTGCAGAGCTTGGAACTAGTTTCCAAGTGTTGCGCTACCTCATCGCTCGCTCCAAGAACTTTTTTTGATTCTTCAAGAGTAGGTGCAGTTCGGCCAACAGATCGAGGTCAGTGGCGCTGGCTCATCCATGAAGAACTTGCTTGTGCTATTCGGCTGTTCTTAGTCTTCTAGAACTTTTGATGCCTGAACTCTTGGCTGCGCTGAAGTCAGGAGTGGCTTCCACCCCTTTCAGTGTGAGCGGACTGTGGTAGGGCTTAACAAAAGTGGAGCATTGTTGGTGGCTCAACATGCTGCCATCAATGCAACTGATTTGAGGCTCCTTGAAGTGCTTCAAGGCTTTCTTTGGGCAGATAGCCTCGACCAAGCAGCTTCGAGCGGCATTGCTATCGCTGAAGTGCTGGGCTCCATCAAGTGTTTCGGCAGCGATGTAGGAAGGCTGTTTATGCCATGTTGGTCCACTTCGTCGCGATGTTGCGGAGCAAGTTGTGCAATCATGTGAAATCGTTGACCATTTGATGGGAGTTGAGGCAGGAGATGAAGAAGTATTCAGATGATCTTGGCCTGCAATTCGAGAACTTGTTCCGTGCCTTTCTGGAGGACTCTCCCAGCAGCCGAACATCTTCGAAGCTTGGTGCAATGCAGATCCCTCCGGGCATTTTCTGAGTTCATTGCTTTGATAGACCCAATGAGCAATTGTTTGAAGTTTTTCGACCCATGCTTGCGATTTCGGCGAAAGTTCGGTTCCTTTGCTCTTTAGGCAGATGATGCGAATATGGAACGAGTTTGAGGCGCTGAAAACCTTGGCTGGTTTTCGGCAGGCCGATGATGAAAACCAGTTGAAAAACAAGATGGAAACTCGGCAGATTCTAGCGCTGAATTGGGGATGGACCATGCCAGGCTTGGAGTTGGAACTGTCCATGCTGATGGCATTTCAGGGAAAGGGGGTTCGCTTAGCCGGTCGGCGAGCCGATTGCTTAGCCGTGGCATTTCAGTACTTCCTCCTTGACTGATTGATACCGAATGAGTGTTCGTCTCGGCCTTGGAAGTGCCCAGGAAAATCTTCTACAACAATGGGTTTGTCGCCCGGGACTGAGAATCAGTGCCTCAATGTGCCTCACGTTTTTTGGAGGCAGCAATGTTCAAAGTGTTCAGGTTTATGGAGCCAAGACAGCTTCGACTCTTGGCAGAAATCGCAGTGAAAGTTTTGCAGAGTAAGAAACCATCCATCGGAGACAGCGATCAGCATGCTTACATTCTTCCACACGACAATAGTTGGGCTTTAAGCGCTACAGACTCAACACGTCAATAATTGCCATGGGGTAGATGCTGCAGAAGAGCGTGTGCAAGATGATGCGTGAATCGTTAATTTTCTGAACCGCCGCTGCTTCACACCATGAATCATACTGCTTTCGGATCTTGAAATGCACAGGATGCCATCACCATGCCGATGCTGGAGCTGGAAAGGCTTGATTCGTGGCCAGCCGAAAATCTCAACACTCTGTTCCACGCCAATGATGAACTCCATAGTTGTCTCCCTGATGCGCTTCCGCCTGGATGGAAGGATGCAATCAAGCGTGCTTTGGATGAACTTCTGATTATAAGATAGTATCGAGGAAGATGTGAAACGTTATGGAATGACATGACATGATGCTGCGTTTTAGACACCGTTCTCCCTAAGGCTACAACAAAATCTACCAAGCAGCACGCCCCAAACTATTTTTTTGGGGAGGTACTACTCCCCAGGCGTTACCATTACATTGGATCTCCTTCACTTCAGGGATGTGTCTGACGAGATTGCTGACCCAACGAGATGTGTCTAACGGTCTAACGACTTCCGTTATGATCTCTCCCCTGAATGAGGCCTTCAGACTGGCGCAATGGAGACAAAAATGTTTTTCTATTCCTGCGTGGACGCTTCCGGCAACTACAAGGATCCTTTGACTGAAGCCGGAATTTGTCTTGTTTCATTGGGGACGGACAGTAGGAAGACCCCAGCGAAATGCATTTACCAGGGCACAGTGGCATTCTTCTACGTCCTATTGTGCGGCATCATGTTTTACTATTATATAGTTGCACAATTTACAAGTGATTCAGCTTGCTGTGCCTGGATCTGACATCTAGAAGTGACCATCACTCGTGTGATTCCCTCAGTCAAGTTGACTAAGTCCTGCTGGACCATGCTGGACCAAGGAAAAAGATTCAATGCTGAGTGCTTTGGAGAAATGGCGCGGACAAGGGCTACGTAGCCTGTTGGAAAAACTTCAGTTGGGATCCATCGAGGAACAGGTAAAGAAAGAGGCGGGGCTGCTCCATTAGTCAGCACACGTTAAGAGTTAGCAAGCACCGAAATGGATAGGTCCAGGTAGGAAATTCAATCAAACCTTGAGAGGTCTCGCAGGAGTTGAGCGAGGTGCACAGCATGATCCTGGACCCAATGCAGAGGCAATCTGCCGCTGCAAAGCTGAAAGACCTGGAGCTGCTGTCGGACCTGCAGAGTTCAGCCTTCGATGATGCCAAAGTGTCATTGCAGCAGTGCCGCTGCGTGCTGACAGCACGCAATGCTGAAGATGACAAGGTCATTCAGGAGGCGTTGGAGAAGTTCAACTTCAAGGGCTTCAAGGACGTTCTGGGACAGGTGCCAGACAAAAGTGCAGATGATGCAGCAAGCAGGCTCTTTCATCAACGGCTTGAGCGCGTTAAGGAAGCAGTGCTGGAAAGGTTGACTTTGGCGAAGCAATGTCTCCTCCAACCTGACCAGTTCGCTACCGAGTTCCGCAAGGTAAAAGAGGCGGAACAGGAAATCGGCGACTACTTGGGAAGCTTCAAGGACAGACTGTGCTCGCAACAGCCAAAGCCGGTATTTGGTGCCATACGGCTTTGAGAGCAGTTCAGATAGTTCAGGGTTCCCACGTACGCTTCTAAAAGCTCAGTACTGTATGATGGTATGCCTTTGAAGGCATGGTACGGTACAATGAGTATGTCTTGATAGCGAAATGTATATATATATATACATATACGGATACTTTATATAATGGTAGGCACACTGATGATGATACATCTTTGGACCTTCGTAAAACTAGTGATGCACTTCAACCATGTTGTCACACCGCCTTGAATATGATTAGGCTGCTATATAACATGCGGTTGTACTCTGACACTGAAACACATTGTACCAGCAAATTGCATCACTAACATTACATTGCCAGTCAACCATATCACTATACAGTATCGATCAGTATCATACCAGTGAACCATATCATCATATTATTCAAATTGTACCAATATGATGCACTGTACCAGAAAGCTGTACTACCGTACCGTACCATACCAGAAAACCGTACTAGCGTACATTACCATGCAACCGTACCGATTTAGAGCATATCGGCTCGTAAGGTTTCATGAGGGTGTTTCAAGCGCGGTATTTGAGTTCCAAACATGCAGACGCTTGCAACCACTTGCAGCCGCTCGAGTGTCCGCAAGTGGCCGCAAGTCTTCGAGCTAGTGTCCGCAAGTGGCCGCAGGTTGTCGCAAGTGGCCGCTTCGGGTGAGTGTCCGCAAGTGGTCGCGAGTGGTCGCTTTTGGGAAAATCAAAAAGCACATCCAAAAGCACCCTCTCTGTAAGGTTTCGAACCGCACAAATCTACTCTTGTGTACATACGATCTGGACCTTACAAGCCGATATGCTCCAAGTCGGCACAGTACGATGGTACGGTACACTGGTGCGGTTTTCTGGTACTGTACGGCACAGTACGATGGTACGATTTGCGGTTACAGGGCAGTAGGCTGGTAGGGTAACACCGAGCGGTTTTGCTGCAATAGGTAGAATGTGGATGAATATGGTAGAATTTTGGAACAATCCATACGGATCATTCCTGAGATTAGCCATTGAACTAAGGCACAGCGTTCCCACTACATTGAGATCAGCATAGCCAACCCAGCGCTTCGTGTCCGTGGGGACATGCAGCTGGGCCCCAGCAAGCAAGCAAGCAAGCAAAGCGACGGATGTAGCCAACTTACCCCATACTCCCATGACCTATTGAGGCACAAGCTTCGTAGGGCGCGTCGGCTTATGCACAACTAGTGGAGTAAACCCAGTCGCAACGTGTGTGAACCTTGAAAGCTGAAAATTCCACATCGAATGTGTATCACCGGCTAGACCTGAATAACATGAGTGACTTTTAAGATCAAGCAACTATGTAGGCGAACAAATTATCAGGCGTGATTTGCGTGTTCAACTCACCCACAGAGAGAATCCACTTCCTAAAGAAGTCAGAAGGGACGGACACGAAAGACAGGTCAAGACCAGGAACGCTCGAGACTGGGAAGGCTCGCTTAGAGCCCACCCTCACTAGTGCGCCCTGTGGACATGGGATGCCAAGGAGCCGCCACGTAGGCAACAGGCTCCTACTTGGGTAGTGATCGCTTAGATCACTACCAAACTTGCCGGCAAGGAGAGAGAGAGACCAAAAGGAAGGAAACCAAGACACGGACAGGACGGACACCGCGACAGAAAGGAGTCGGAGTCAAGCACCTGAAGGAATTTGAGACAAAGCCGCGGATCACGTCAAAGACATTTGTCACTCACCCATTCAGCCTTTACCCCGAGTGGGGTTAACACGAGAACTTGTCACTCCAGGATGGCCCAACCGCGGGTGGGTTTGCAGTTCTTTGACTTGGCTGGTGAGACTATTGCAGTAAGTAGTTTCACACCCGTGCGCTGCAGCTCAACCAGCTACAGGCGTGCACAAGCACCTTAGGGTCACCCATAAGAGAAACCCACGTGAAACAAGACAAGGTAACAAACCGCTGACCAGACGGGATGTATCCCGCTATCAACCCCATGGCCCCCAGGGAAGGCGCAAACACAAGAAACGTGTTTGCACCCAACCGCCCCGGAGGGTTGGGTTGAACAGCGAAGGTTGAGTGGCAATTCCGCTCCGTAAAAACCAAGTGCCAGTAGACCCCTGCCAATACTTAGTACCTAAACGGAGACACTTGCGTGAACGCAAGAGGGGATTAGCCTACGCTCACCAAATTCTTGCCCACAGTCCATCTAAAACGTTGGTCTTTTCTGGTGCATCTAGATCTCAAACTGGTACCCACGTGTTTACAAATTGGATCAAGCAAGCGTAGTTTTCCAGGTGCCGGCCGCGAGGAGGCCGCTGCCACTCGTTGGCACCCAGCTGGGCCCCAGAACAACGTTCTCTGGAGCAATGCTGCCCATTTCACACTTGACAAACTTGAATCATGGTTTCTGAAATTTGATCGGCATCCTCATGTTATCCCTGGGAAAGAGGTTTCGGATGATGACTGAGCGTGGGAGCAGATCGACGGCATTTGGACCAACAGTCCGTACCGATGTACCGTACCAACAATTTCATCGCACCACTGTGCTACCGCACAACTGAATTACACTTTCTTCAAAACGAGATAAATATAGATAAATCAGTGCAAGAGCCTACGCAATCATGCGTCTGCACGGAATGATTTGCGCTTCTTATCGCCTCCCAAATTCATCCCTCCCGAATTGCAGCAACAAGTCGCTGGTTGGAAATTTGGGACCAAGTACTGCAGGACCTGGATCTGACTGCAGAAGTCCAGAAGATTAGTGAGAAGGGCAAAGAGCATGTTCAGAGTACATTGGTCAAGATCAAGGCTGGGTTTGCAAAACTGCTGCTGCTGCTGCTGCTGCTGCAGATGTTGCTGCTGTTGCTGGTGCTGGTGCTGTTGCTGTTGTTTTTTTTGTTGTTGGTAGAACCTTTTACAAAGGACCCGTCAAGTTATTTAGGTTTCGGCCTGAACAGTCTATTGCAGAGGACCCGTTCACCCCCGGTTGTTTAGGAGCAGGCAGAAAAGTACCTATGTTATCCTATGTCATTTTTTTGGTTACCGCAGGGAGAAGTGATAAGGCAAACATTTCGGCTTGCCACTGGTCAAAAAGAACAATATCCTTTACACAAATGTTGGAATTGGCAAACCAAATGTCCAGTTGTGAAATGTGAGCGAACAAGGGTTCTACTTTGCTTTGTTTGTTCCCAGAACCAAAAAAGCAACCCCGTCATCAGTAAAGGAAAAATAGTCATGTTGTTGGACAACCACAAAATTACTTCCTGGCTTTGGTTTTGAAGCTGAATGTTTGAGCTGAATGTTTGATACAGCCTGAGTGAACTTTCCCAGTGAGTAATTGTGAACGCGATCAAGTAGACCTTCTCGACTGGGCACTGAGTTGGCGCTGTCTGATGGGGGATAGTTTTTCCCCAGTAGCTAAGTACAAGAGGCATGGTCTTGCAGACAGCCAGAACTGTATGACAATATGTGTTTGTGCCGTGGTTTTGGTGATTTATGTTCAAAACAAAAAGACAAAACACCAGCGCTTGATTTTGAGGGGTGCAGGGGCAAACCATGATTCATGTTGTCGCTAAAGAGCAGAACCGAATTATCCGAATGAAAGCAGAAGCAATCAAAGGCCGCCGCGTGGGGAACACGGTGGGCTTCCCTAGCAGCCGTCGCGGCGGCGCGAGCTTTTGCCGCTA
>VSDK01006506.1:196345-300279 GCA_009767595.1 Symbiodinium kawagutii | reverse complement strand
GAACCGCTGACGGGATGCGCTGCCGGAAAGCGGTGTTGCGGAAGAAAAAAAATCTGAGGGGTTTTGTTTCCAGTCGGAGATCAGGCTGTCAGACGCATGTTTCTGGGCCCTCATCTACATTTTTTCATTCAAGATCAAGAACGAGCTGGCATGACAGCCCACGTGTCGGGGAGAAAGAAAATGAACAAAATAAATGCGTGATCTTCGATGAACAGCGCGCGCATTTACCCTGAGGTTGTTCCTTCTGGGGGGGAGGGCTCCTGGAACACACTATTACAAAGAGGCCATTCAAGGAGACGTTGTTATGCAGGTGGTGGGGTCCAGACCAACAACCGGTCTGTTGTCACAAGGTCTTGAGTACTGAAGAAGAGAAAAACAGATACGGGTGTATTGTTTTTTCCCCCCCTGTAAGGTGAGGGTTGCTAGATTTTATCCTTCCTTCCTATTCTCCTCAACCGCCACTGTCCGAGCTCAGTGAACACCAGTGGACTTCAAACGCCAGTGTCCGATCTCAGTGAGCACCGCTGGAGCTCAACAACCAGCGTCCAATCTCACTGAGCACCGCGGGACCTCAACCGCCAGTGTCTGAGCTCAGTGAGCGCCGCCAGACCTGAACCGCCAGTGTTGAGCACCACTGGACCTCAACTGCCAATGTCCGATCTCAATGAGCACCGCTGGACTTGAACTGCAGAATGCCAGCCGATATGCCACATAGAATGCCAGAAGTATAGCTCAGTTAGAATGCCAGAAGATATGCCAGAAGCACAAATGCCAGATAGAATGCCAGAAGATATGCCAGAGGCACAAATGCCAGATAGAATGCCAGAAGATATGCCAGAAGCACAAATGCCAGATAGAATGCCAGAAGATATGCGAGATAGAATGCCAAATACAATGCCACAAGGAATGCCAGAAGATATGCGAGATAGAATGCCAGAAAAAACATGCCAGATAGAATGCCAGAAGATGCCAGATAGAATGCCAGAAAATATGCCAGATAGAATGCCAGATGCAATGCCAGATAGCATGCCAGAAGTTTATCTCAGTCAGCTTGTTTTAGCGGCAGAATCAGAAGTGTTTTAGCCGCAGTATGTTATGCCATGGTGATAATCACTGGAAGTAAAATAATCGTTTCTTCTTGTAGTTGTAGTTGTGGTTGTGGTTGTGGTTGTGGTTGTGGTTGTGGTTGTTGTTGTTGTTGTTGTTGTTGTTGTTGTTGTTGTTGTTGTTGTTGTTGTTGCTGTTGCTGTTGCTGTTGCTGTTGCTGTTGCTGTTGCTGTGGTTGTCGTCGTCGCTGTTGTTCCATTGTGTGTTTTTTTTTTTGTTTGCTGTTAATGACGCCAAACCACTTTGCGACACCGTTTGTTTGGTGAGTTGTCAGACATCGAAAATAGAGTTGCTGCCACTCCTTGTGAACAGGTGTGGATTTTTTCAAGGCCCTCTAAGACTCTAAGACATGCAATGGCGACAAAAAACATGGTGAAAAACAAGCACATCTGGGGTTTGGTCTTTGGATAGCCCTGTTTCTGTTGTATACCCCCCTCTCTTCTTTTTTACCTCGTAATTTTTGACTAGTTGCTTGGTGCCAGGTAGACCCTTGACTATGAACATAGCACTTTCCCCGCTAGTATCCCCGCCAAACGGACAAAATTGGCTGCCCAATCTTCAGCGAGCGCCAGGCCGAACAGGAGCGAAAAAGCTATGACACTTGCTTAGAGCATGCTAACGAGCTTCAGATCTTGGTGGACCAATGGCGCAGACTCGACATCTTCTCGAAAACTCAGATTGATGAAGCAGACAGGGCCATATCCAAGGCTGGTTGCAGCTGTATTCTGTTGTGGTGTGACAATTCAAGTGGCAGGGCAGAAGGTAAGGGGGCCCTCTTTGCGCCGAGCAAACCGGAATTTGGGCGGAGAATGCGAAGTGGTCAATTGCATTCAATTGATCAATTGCGTGATGCTGCTTCTTTGCGCAAAGTTGCATGCCTTTCTCTGTAGCCATGTCTTTCGCAGCTGTCCGGTGCACGTCACAAACTCTTGTTACTGCAGCCAAGCTGGGAAGGTATGCAGATTAAAGGCGATTAAAGGATGCAGTTGAACAAAGTGAGTTTGAGGGGTTTGAGGGAAGCATCATGGCCTTGTGTTTTGGTTGCGTCAGCAGACAGTTGTTTGGACTAAGCACCAATTATGACCAATTATGCCGCGATGAATTTTTCCATGAAGTGGCAGAACATGGCAGAGCTGTTACTCTGAATCCCGGGGCTATTGATGGTTAAAAAGGTGTTGCAAATGCACAGAGCGGAGACTCGGTAAGCGTGCAATGCCCCTCGTGGTTCAATGACATAAACGGTGTCAATTGAGCTCCACACCCAAAGTGCTTCAAGAGTTCGTTTCCATGTTGTTTGAGGCTGGTTACTGTACGACCCAAATCTCTGCTGTGATACGACGTTGATGTCAATCTTGACATCCTGATTGATGTCCAAAAAGGATCAAAAAGGCATTGAACATTTTGCTTCTTTAGGATTCTGGCAGTGGGGTTTAGCAGTGGGGGCCATGTGGCCCAGTTATCTGCAATGGGAATTGAGATGAATTGAATAATTGCGCGATGTCCTAGTACAGTACACGAAGTCAGCGGGGTTCCAACTTGGTCGGCAAGAATCGGATTTCATTGGGGAGTGCTTCAGACTGGTTGTTCGTAAAAAGATAGGCTGGGTATTTAGAACGATGCCAACAAGATGTGCTGAAAACCAGGTGGCTTTAGTTCCCCAGATAGCTGACAAGCAATAAGGGGTTCTTACTTCTCTATGGTAGGGCCTTCAATCGGCGCGAATTTTGCCGCTGCTCATGCTTGTCTCCCTTTGTCTCCCCTTGTCTCCCCTTTGTCTCCCTTCTGGCTTTGGATCGGCGCTTTGTTTGCCGCTGCTCTGCCGCTGCTCATGCTTGTCTCCCTTTGTCTCCCCTTGATCTCCCCTTTGTCTCCCCTTTGTCTCCCTTGTGGCTCTGGATCGGCGCTTTGTTTGCCGCTGCTCTGCCGCTGCTCATGCTTGTCTCCCTTTGTCTCCCCTTGATCTCCCCTTTGTCTCCCCTTTGTCTCAACTTGATCTCCCCTTTGTCTCCCCTTTGTCTCCCTTGTGGCTCTGGATCGGTGCTTTGTTTGCCGCTGCTCTGCTGCTGCTCATGCTTGTCTCCCTTTGTCTCCCCTTTGTCTCCCCTTTGTCTCCCCTTTGTCTCCCCTTTGTCTCCTTTTGTCTCCCTTGTCTCCCCTTTGTCTCCCTTCTGGCTTTGGATCGGTGCTTTGTTTGCCGCTGCTCTGCCGCTGCTCTGCCGCTGCTCATGCTTGTCTCCCCTTGATCTCCCCTTTGTCTCCCCTTCGTCTCCCTTGTGGCTCTGGATCGGTGCTTTGTTTGCCGCTGCTCTGCCGCTGCTCATGCTTGTCTCCCCTTGATCTCCCCTTTGTCTCCCCTTCGTCTCCCTTGTGGCTCTGGATCGGTGCTTTGTTTGCCGCTGCTCTGCTGCTGCTCATGCTTGTCTCCCTTTGTCTCCTCTTTTGTCTCCCTTGTGGCTCTGGATCGGCGCTTTGCTTGCCCCTGCTCTGCCGCTGCTCATGCTTGTTTCATGTTTGACCGGTTGGCCTTTGTCTCCCTTCATGCTTGCTCATGCTTGTCTCTCTTCATGTTTGCTCTCGTGGCCTTTGTCTCTATTCATGTTTGCCTCTCCCTTTGAATCTTTTTTGTTTCCTTTTGTCTCCCTTTGTCTCCCTTTGTTTCCCTTGTCTGGCCTTATGTGGCTCTGGATCGGCGCTTTTTTTGCCGCTGCTGTGCCGCTGCTCATGCTTGTCTCGCTTCATGTTAGCTCTCTTGGCCTTTGTCTCCCTTCATGTTTGGCTTTGTTTGTGCTTGTCTTTCTCATGTCCTAGAGGTTTGAACTCGGCGCTGTTGCATTTCGTGGTGATTTGCGACGATTTAAGAAATCGCGATTGCGTCTTTGGTACGCATGCTGTTGAAATTCTTTTTGTGTCAATGCACCCGCTATTTGGGGTCTACGCTGGTGGTGTATTTTTTCCCCCAAGATTCATGACTTGGGGCAGATAAAAAGATCTTCCCCTCACACTTACTAAGGTGAGCAAACCCTATCTGGAAATCCTTGTGCTATCCATAGTGATGAGATTGATAAGTGACAAGTACCCAGGTCCCACTCCGTCGACTTCGCAGGAACACAGCTTGTATGCCTAATATATCTTAATATGAAGAGCCTATCCCTGTCAAATCCTTTTGCTTGCTTCGGGCCTTCGTTTGACCAACCCGCCCATAGATGTGGTCCACCAGATGTTGACTTTCACGATCAGCAAAGCTCTTGACAGGCCAAAGGCTGTTTGGAAAATATTAAGCCGTTGGTCACGAACTTCCTGAAGATGGCAAGACGTGTGGAGAATTGGACGTGAAAACTGGAGGGGGGGGCTGAAATGATAGGTGCAGATGATTACGGGGATTCATTCACAGAGGGATCATCAGACATTTTGCTCCCATTGGACCCCAGAGAATTGGTGTGGGTGAATGAAGAGCAAAAGAGACAGTTTTATCTTCCTGTGGCTTGCTACCGAGGACGAGAAGACAAACCCCAAGGACTTGGTCAACGAGCTGAGGCAGTTGCAGCAGGGTACCCGGAGCGACACCAAGGAACCTTATGATGCAGCGGCCAGTGAACCCGGAGGGTATATGAGGGTATGGTGTATGTAGGATATATAGATGTATGTATATATAAACATACAAATAGATAATAGATTTATTTATTCACTTAAGAAACATGCACACACACACAGATATAAATAAATAAATAAATAAATAAATAAATCACACACACAGATATAAATAAATAAATAAATAAATAAATAAATAAATAAATAAATAAATAAATAAATAAATAAATAAATAAATAAATAAATAAATAAATAAATAAATAAATAAATAAATAAATAAATAAATAAATAAATAAATACATATATATATATATATATATATGTATTTATTTATATATATTATATATATGTATATACATATATATATATACAAATATGTATAAATAAATATGTATGTGTGTGTATGTATGAATATATATGTGTGTATGTGTGTGAATAACTGCTCACATCTACAATGCATAATTTGGGTGTCTTCCCCCACGGTCACACCAGAATTGGATTTGGATTTATTTGAAGGCTCATTGGTCTCACTCGCAGTTCGAGATGTCGGCACACATGTTAAGCCAAGGCTTAGCTGATGCTGACAAGCAAAGTCGTTTTGTCATTTTGGTCAATTTCGGATGTCTGAAACCTGGAGCGCCCCAACTGTGCCATGAAAGTGTTCAAGTGTCTCCAAGGATGCCTACAAAAATGCAGTTGAGGACCTTAACCAGGATTTGAATAAGTTCGTCCAGGAAGTTGTTCAGATCGCAAAAGAGAACTGTTCCTCATACAGACTCTTGGCTGCAGAAACAACATGAAATATGTGGTATTTCCTCACATTAAAGCCCGCCCCTTCAGCAAGAAGCTAAGACAATGTAGAGGAGCCGGCTGCTGGAAAAGTTTGCATTCAGGTAGTCTCCTCTACTGGTGTGTGTGTTTTTTTTTGATTCTTGACCCGAGCATCAAACAAGCCCCTAGGCATATCTGCTCTTGAGTTCCTGAAGAAGCAATGTGACGATGGGCTCAGGGATCACCTGCCAACAGCCCCTGGTCGAGTGGAAGAGGAACTAGTCAAGCTGAAGGAAGAGGTGCCTTGCCCAGAACCGTGCTTTCCAAGTGATCGACTCTACCAACCCTATCAAGCCCTAATAACCGTCCCAGTAGCAGCGGTAACTTGAGTCTTTGGCATAGTCAGGGCTTGGAGCAGACCAATAGGAGCCCAAAGTGGCGCTATGCAGGTTCCCATGTTTCCAGGCAAAATTTTCCCAGTTCAAAGGCTCCCAACATCTCGCAACATGCTCCAAAAAGATGTTTGCCTCAAAGCCAACCCAAAGGTTGCAAGGGCTGGGGCCTGCTACTTGGGGCAGGGTTTTCTTGATAGAGGTGTTGATTGTCTTGCCTAGTTCGCGTGGTAAGGTCCATGTTCTACTGTCAACCAGAACGGATGAAACAAGTCATCTCGTTGGGTGAATGACAACATATGTAAGGACAGTGGTTTGTCTTAGTGCAACCTTCTGTATCGCTTTTGGGCAGGCAAGAAAATTCTGATGTTATGCAATGCCAGAAAGCAAGCAGTGAACACCAGCACTTCCCACGTTGAGAAAAGGGGTTTCCCACCTATGCCATCTCAGCAGGTGCCTTTTTTGGCATCTTTTGCCGGGAAGAAACAGATCACGTGCACACCATATCACACCATTGTAGTTCCTTACATCGTAGTAACGCAGCTGGCTGCTATTGACACATGTTTTCATTTGGCTGCCGAAAAACCCTGTAAATGGCGACCATTTGCTGAATTCCATTAGAGACCTTCAAGCCAGGTTTTTTGGGAAGCTTCCCTGCATAAGGGTCACTTTGCTTAGATACTTTGTGCAGATGGGTATTGCCAGATACTCCAAAAACTACATGATTTGAAAACGCTCACTTCTCTTGAGTTTGGTGGCTGAATACTGGTTCAGGAATGTTCAGGATGAATGTTGGTTGCTGCTTGGTGCGTGTTGTGTTTGAGCCTTCATTCTCCAGCTTGTCCTGAACATTTATAGCTATGTTGAAGACGTGAGAGAAGCGGAAGACTTCAAAGACCATTCCTGGCGAAAGTAAAACTGCGATTCGTCAACATTCGCGCTTCATTCGCGCCTGGACACACCTATCTTTGGGTATGGTAACACCGCTGAGCCTAGAGGAAAGTGCAAAGGAAAGCACAAAGGCGCCTTCTGACGATGGTGTGGCAGGCTGGCAAGGACAAAGTACCGACCTTGGCACACCAACAATTCGAACCAACTTCGCGGTGCTTTTTCTCTGGTCGTTGTGAAAGTTTTTTGGCGCAACTTGACCCATGTTTGGTCCAACTTGGCCTCAATTGGGCCTCAACTTGGGCCGCATTGGTGCTCAGCTTGGGCCATTTTGCCTCCAAACTCAGGTGGTTGAGACAAGATCTACACAATAAAAAAGTGCTTTCGACACCAATCTGGCCCCCACTTCAGGCCAAGCTGAATGACAATTCACCACCACTTCTTCAGGCCCCGCAAACTTTCTCGATTGTCGTTATTTGTGATGGAAAAAAGACAAGAACAAACATCAAACCCCGGATAGAAATATCTAACAGAATTCACACAATTTTGTTCCAGTTTGGAGGGTGAGTACCTCTCGAGAAGCTTCCACCAGGGACACTGCCCAAAATCTCCTCACCAGCAGCCTTGCAAGTTAATAACTGGGCTTGGGCGCGCAATAGGAGAGACCTGAACCAGGTGAAGCACATATAGTACTTTGCTCAAGACTTCCGCTACGATGGCCAATTTTGGTTGCATGCAGGACCAAAAACCTGGGTTCTCCTTGATAGTAGCGCGGAGTAGCTAATTCTGGGGTCAACAAAGCCTGCTTCCAAGGTGGAGTGCCGCAATGGAGACCTACTGGCCAAACTCTATTCGGAGGAGCAAATCGAGCAGCTCAAACATCAGTTGGACTATTTGAAGTCCTTATCTCAGCCTGTACGACCAACGACGTGGTTCAATCCCTTGACACAGGCTTACAACTACTTCACTACCTCGGCAGAAGAGGAACACCGTGCTAAATTGCGAAGTTCAAGTGCCCAGAGAGAGTACACCATGCTCCGAAATGAAGTCAGCAACAGAGTCACAGACAACATGCAGGATGGGTTGGATGGACTTGGCAGAGGCAACTTTGAGGTGGTTGGAAGTGTCTTGAGTTTCAAGAACTTGGTGAAGCGCCATTTCTGTGCATCCAGCGTGACGCCCTCACACCTGACATTGCGTGCTCAGAACCACTTAGATCGCTTCGAAAACGAAGTCGAGAAGTTGTTTCGGGAGACACAAGGCAATTTGATGGTTTCCCTGAAGAATGCAAGCAATGTAAGGAAGACAATCGCGGACCTTGGACACTTTGCTGAAACTTATATAATTATAGACCCTGTACAGGACCAAAACCTTCAACATATGAAAGGACCATCGGGGACCATAATTAGATCCTGGGGTGCAGGGTAGGTCAGGGGGACCATAGTCAATAGTCCAGAAAGCTTAAGTCTGATTGCGGCCAAACAGCTGAGGATCCTTTTTGGACTTTCTCCGTCATGCCTCATCCTTCACAGTTCAGAGGACAGAGTTCCATGATGCTTTACGCCTCTTTGTGGAAAGACAAGAGCGAAGACTTGAACAAGCTGTGTCCACTTCTGCCGGGGGGGAGGCCATCAATGCAAATTTTGATGTGGGAGAGGCAATCAACGCAACGCTTGACATGCAGGCATTGTCCTTGATCTTAGCCACCAGGTTCGTTCTGTACAAGTCAGCAATGGAAAAGTTGCTATTAGAAACAGAGGCTGGCAGACTCAGTTGGAATCAGCTTGTAGCCGTTCAGGCAAGGATCATTGATGCACAGCTCGGAAGCCAGGGCGAACATTTTGCCGTTCTAGAAGTGCTTCCAACCATGCCCCTTCGGGGTAGCGAGATCCAGTTGCCATCTTTGCAAGAAGTCAAGCAGGCTCGCGACAAAAAGAGCAGACAATACCACACCGACAAACAGTATGCTCCAGACAGATTCCAAGCTCGCATCAGCTTTTCGGTCAGAGGGGAGATGATGGCAAAGGTGAACGCAGCATATGAATTCTTGCAAAGTGATGTCAATCAACGAGGCTTCAAGACTCAAATTGCGGGTCTCTTTTTGCACAAGTTGAAAGGCAGGATGGATTTATGACCTGGAAGATGGCAAAAATTCAAACGTGGGCCGGAACGTAAGTAGGGTTCTCCCACTTCCGTGATGGGGCTGCATTCATCATGAAGCGTGCAAGTCTCATGCATTGTAGCCTTAGAATTTATTTTGCAATTACGAAAGGCAGCCAGGCTAGGCTGATGTTGTTTGTGGCAAACAAAGTGCGATTGGGGGTCTGGGGGGCCGTGGCCCTAAATGGGGGTCAAAATCTCGCCCTGAGCTGGGGATCTGGGTGTCCCCAGGGATGCTTTTGGAGGGCCATGTAACGCTAGGCAATTTGCTGCGAATGCCCTTCGGTTCCCCCCTGGGCGTCCTTGTGTAATAGTCGCGGTTTTGTTTGACCGCCTCCATCTATGGACGTTTCCTCATCGGAAGCTTTCCTTCTTTTCTTCTCTCCTCCTCTCTTCCTCTCCTTTTCTCGCTCTCTTCTCTTCTCTTCTCTTCTCTTCTCCTCTCCTCTCCTCTCGTCTCGTCTCGTCTCGTCTCTTCTCTTCTCCTCTCCTCTCGTCTCGTCTCGTCTCGTCTCCTCTCCTCTCCTCTCCTCTCGTCTCGTCTCGTCTCGTTTCGTCTCTTGTCTTCTCTTCTCTTCTCTTTTCTCTCCTCTCCTCTCCTCTCCTCTCGTCTCGTCTCGTCTCGTCTCTTCTCTGCTCTGCTCTGCTCTGCTCTGCTCTGCTCTGCTCTGCTTCCTCTTCTCTTCACATCGTGTCCTCCTTTCCTCCGCTCCCCCATCGGCTCATCTTCCCGCACTTGGCTCCTCTCTCTCTCTGGGCCGCTGGCTTTCGTTCCCTCCTCCTCAGGTTTTACAGTAAGTTGCTAGATGCTGCTCGATCCTGCAGGTTTTTAGTATTTACGAGAGTTTGAACTGGTTGTCGCCGTAGTTCCGAGACCCTCGTTGCAATTATACAGTAACATGGTCGGATCAAACCAATCGCAGGTCTCAACACGGAGTTGCAGAAGCACATCAAGAAGCTGCTAGATGAGCAGAAGTACACCAAGCTCAAGACCATATTGCAAGACTTGCGGAACATCGATCCAAAAGTGGCTGCCAACATGGGGATTTTCATTGATCAGATGGAGGAAAGCATCCAGGCCCAGGGCATTCTCGGGTGTTTTCATGTTCCGGGTGTTTTCATGTTCCGAAATATCAAGCGGACCTTTGTGTACACGGAACAGTGTTTGAAACTTGGACCGCAGCCTCCCCCTAGGTTCGCTTGATCGAGGAGGTCAGAGAGACTAAACAGAGCGTGCGGGCCAAGTGGCAATCCGGATCGCTTCGGGAGCTGAATGAGGACTTGTCGAAACTTCAGCAGATCAGCCAGGAGCTAGCTGCATATCCTAAGATCGTGCCAGACAATCTGATCAAGGACATTTCCGATAGTGTGACAGAAGAGATCGAGAAAGAGGGCAAGAAAGCGCGCATGTGCGTCAACAGCTGCAAAGAACGGAAGGATGCCATGGCGTACCTGGGGCAATTCGGAGTTCACCTCATTGCTTTGGGACGCATTTCCCACCACTTGCGGCACTTCAAACTCAAAGCAGAGGAGCAGATATCCATTGCCTTGGCCCTATGCTACGAGAAGAAGTGGGGAGCAGAATTTCTTCTTCAGCTCGGCATCAGTTTGGGAAAAGGAAAGATTGGGGATCCCAGCAAAGGCGATGATACCATAGCCAAGTATTTGCTGAGTTCATTCTCGCATTTGAGTCAGGCGCGAATAGTCATGTTTAACAGAGAGACCGGCCTCACGCAAAAGGATATCAGCCAGACGTTAAAAGCTACTTGGTAGAGTTTCAAGGCAGGTTTTGTTTCTGTTGCGACTTCTTGTATCAGTCTCTTGATGGGAAAGGCTGGAAAGGATCGTTTTGTCACTCAGGAAGTCTCTTCATGGGATGTTGGTGCGAATGGCAATCAGACGCAACGAAAAATTCCCAGCGAAATGTTGCAAAAAGGCTGGAAAGAGTATGACAGCAAATTTGACAAATACTTGAAGAAATGGTTGGCAGAGGAGCTGACCCAAGACCAGCTGGTTCAGCAAGTCATGGCAAGTGCGGCCCAGCTGCGGGCAGAGAGCGGCGGTCAATGGACTGCCGGCGTGAAAGCGAAGATTCCTGAGTTGTTGGCGGGGATCTTTGCGCTCTACGCCATCATCAGATCTGGGAGAGCGTACAGCTCCGTCCTTGCCAATGCCTCAGCGGATGGGGACGAGAACTCGGAAGCAGTGCAGCCCGAGGAGTTGCTTCAGCATCAGCTTGGATTGATGCAACTTGAGAAATTCACGTTATTCCAATTACAAAAATCATGTCCTGTGGACAGCTTCCAGTCCTTTTTCATGCAGTCAGGGTTGTTTGATGCAGTCCGGTCAAGAAATCCCGGAAACCAATCAAAGACAAAGACCAAAGCCAAAGTAGCATCAGCTATCGATATAGACTGCACACTCAAGTTTAGCAGCGTTTAGCAAGCGGTTTTGTGTCCAACATGTTTCCAGGATTTGCTCATAAAGCCTCACAGCATTCAGATCTTGACGCTCCTTTCCCTGACTGGCTATGGCAATGATCGGACAGATTTGGACAATCATGTGATGCAAATCCGCACAGGTGAAGGTAAGTCCATAGCACTTGGTGGTGGTGCTTGTCTGCTGGCTTTGCTCGGCTATCGCGTTCGTTGCGTCTGCTATTCGAAGTATCTCAGCCAGAGGGATGAGAAGGATTTCAGCGAATTGTTCGCAGAATTGCAGCTGCAGAACAAGGGCTCTGAGCGCATTGTTTACAGCACAATCACCGAGTACAGTCGCTACACTGCAGGAATCAGCGCTGCTTCCTTTTCATGATGCACTGTTCCTACCGAGAGATGCATATATATATATATATGTATATCTACCTATCTATTTGTCTATCTATCTATCTATCTACCTATCTATCTTTCTATTTTCCTAGCTATTTAACTAGGTATCTACCTATCTATCTATCTATCTATCTATCCATCCATCTATCTATCTATCTATCTATCTATCTATCAATCTATCTGTGTACCTGTCTATTTATCTATTTCCCTATCTATCTACCTATCTGCCTACCTAGCTATCCACCTAGCTATCTACCTAGCTATCTATCTATCTAGCTATCTATCTACTCTATCTATCTATCTATCTATCAATCAATCTATCTATATCAATCTTTTGTTTTTGCTTTCTTTTTTCTTTCTTTCTTTTGTTCCTTTTTTATCTTATCTTATCTCCATTCGGATAGGTGGATGAGTGCAAGATATAGGGACTTCGAGCCAATAAGTAGAGGGTGTGCAAGGGGGAAACGTGGTCCAGTTCATACTTTATGTGCTTGGTGCATTCCTACCACTGCCAAGTAAAAAGCAACTCTGTAGCTGAAAGCGCCCTGCGTCGCGTCTAGATTTGTCCACACCAAGGGTTCGAACAATGGTTTAGCGTGTTGGTGTCCCTGGATGTTGGGCCATGGACAGGGCAGTAGACTATGTTGGGCCAAGCATCTTATCGAGCTTCAGCCTACGTTGGGGCCATGTTGCCTATCCATGTTGGCATGTGTCGGGCAGAATTTGGCCACATGTTTTTCTCATGTGGGCCCGATGTTGGGAGCAGAAAGGCTCAAAGCCTCAAAACCAGGGCCAGGGGATGGTGGGGTTGCTAGACTGATGAAGTCACACTTTGCACCTTTGGTGCCCGGGGATTTCCATTTGCAGCCGGTCATTTGCATTGTAACAGATTGGAGTGCAGCCATAGAAGTGGCCAGATCCGAGGTGAAGACCGAACAGCCGAGAAAGGCGACATCAGGAAGCTCACTCAAGAGCTGGTGACAACCGGCGATTTGAAATGGACGCCACGAAAGAAAGAGGCCAAAGTCCGTCCGCCAGAGGAAAGCTCTGAAAAGTCCAGCAAGGCTCGGTCATCATGAACTTTCACGTCCCAGTCGGGGATTTGAAGAAGTTGGTCACACAATCATTCTTTGTATAATTCTTTCACTTCTTGGTCCGAAGGTCTTCTCTACTGTCCCGTTGTTTGCCCCTTGTGGCACTGCGATGGTGGTAGAATGCAATAATGTTGTCTGACCAATAGTAACCCCCTAGATTTTTTTCTTAAAGGGGGAGGGTCTGCTTCCCAATTGTATATCTGAAATCTGGACTATCCCCAAGGCTCTCCCCAAAGGCTTCTCATTTTCCTTTTTTTCTTTCTGTCCTTTCCTCTTTCCTCTTTCCTCTTTCCTCTTTCCTCTTTCCTCTTTCCTCTTTCCTCTTTCCTCTTTCTTCTTTCCTCTTTCCTCTTTCCTCTTTCTTCTTTCGTCTTTCTTCTTTCTTCTTTCTTCTTTCTTCTTTCTTCTTTCTTCTTTCTTCTTTCTTCATTCTTCATTCTTCTTTCTTCTTTCTTCTTTCTTTTTTCTTTTTTTCTTTCTTCTTTTTTTTCTTTTTTCTTTTTCCTTTTTCGTTTTTCCTTTCCTTTCCTTTCCTTTAACCGCAGCTGAAACCATTTAATCACAATTTTAAGCAATAAGGAAAAGGAACAAAAATGCAGATGAACCAGGTAACCAGAAAGGTTGTTTCTTATTGCAGTTGCTAATTCCAATTTATGATTGCAAATGCAAGGGCCTGCAAAGGGGTACCCCTTTGTGAACCTGTGTTTTGTAATTTTTTCAAAGGATTTGAAAAAAAGAAAACAATTGTTTTGAACAAGGTCAATTTTTTGAGTTTGTAAAGGTTTTGTGAGAAGCATTCAATCATTATTGAAAACATTCAAACACAATTAAAGCACAATAAGGAAGAAAAAAATGCAAATGAGCCCGAAAGGTTGTTTCTTATTGCAGTTGCTAATGCCAACTATCAACTCAAAACCAGCGGTAGCACACGAAGTCCACCTGAAAGGCAAGGCTCACACCTTTTCCACAGCGCGTATGGCGCACAGTAGCGTCGGGTGACTCAAGGGCCCTAGCACCAAGAGCCCAACAGCGGGAGGAGGCTCAACAAATCAATGCACGTGAATGTTACATTGACACGGGGGGAACCTTTTCCTCAACCGCCACGAATTGCCGAAGGCAACTCCGGGAAAATGTTGTGGTGCTCCCTCATGGCACGTTCCACTGCATACACAGTGGACAGCTTGGCTCGAATTCGACGGGCCTCAGTTTGGTCATGGGTCGTGACTTCGCTGAAGTGCAGGCCGAGGAGGATGCCGTCCTCAACCTCTTGAAGGTACTCGCGGTATTCGAGGGGTGAGAGATGATTCAATTCATCTCGATGGCTGTCGAACTCGGCGCGCGTAGCTCGTACCTAGACCCCGCCTTCTTTCAGGAACCGGACTTGCGTGGGTGTCAACCAAGTAACAGCTCCTCCATTGGAGCTTGGTTCCGGTCGGTCGATGGCATGTAGAGTGTGTTGTCGTCCACGAGCTACTGGGGGAGATCCAGGATCTTCTGAAGTTTCTCCCGAGGGAGTTCCACGTTCAGCTTTCTTCTTTTGGTTGACGTCCGCGTGGTAGTGCCGTTTGGAGCAGTACCTCCTTCCTTCTTCAGTGGGAAGAGAGCACCCCTGGAGCTGGCACATGTTGATCTCCTCCTTGTCTTCAGGGTCGAGTTCACCGACCCGATAGATGTTGTCATCCACATTCTTTCTTTTTTTGAAGTTCTTGGGCAGCTTCTTCGAGGGATTCTTGTTCACGAGCTTTGGTTTCGGCCTTGACCTTCTTGGCTGCGGTCAAGGAAGGATCATAGCGAAGGCAATGTACACCTCGCTGCAACTCCATGGCGAACTTGTTCTTGGCCAAGTTCTTGGTGAGCCCATCGGCAAGTTGCTGGTCTGAATTGCACCAGTTTGGAGAAGCTTGCTGCTGTGTGGTGTGATAATACCCCTCAGCCTAGCGTATGCTGTAGCTAGCGTGCAGCATAGCGGAGCGTACATTTATCACACCTTGCAGCTGTGGGCTCCCTCCATCCTTCCCCTTCACCACCAAGAATGGTTGGACTTTTCAAGGGACGTGGATAGCTCTTGAGCTGTTCACTTGGCCTCTTTAGGCAACCGCCTTATAGAGGGTTGGCCAACAAAAGCCTTTTTAGGCAACCGCCCTATAGAGGGTTGGACATAGCTCATAGGAGCTTAACCTCAAGCCAAAGGGCTTGGGGTAGCGGCTGCACTAGCCGATCCACGTAGCAACTTGTGGTCTGCCTGTAAAAAGTTTGGAGAAGCTTGCTGCTGTGTGGTGTGATAAATATTTATTTATATATATATATATATTGTTTAAAGAGCACATATTAAGAGTATATATTAAAGAGTACAAAGGTATCAAAGAGATTTCAAGAGTAAGTACAGTATATATTTTGTTTGGATAATATTTTTGGCACTCCTGTGGGCACAAGTGTGCGGAACCACAGGATTTTGGAGACCAACAACTGGGCTGTGGATGATGCACTATTGTTGTTCACATCAATTGCTCCACACCCTTTCAAGGTCTGTAATTGTTGATACATGTTGACACTCTTCTGCTTATTCTATAGATTTTTTCTGCTTTTGTATTCATTCTCTTCTGCTTACGTTTATACTGTTTACTGTAAAATTTGGCTTCTGCTTTCGTCTGCTTCAGTTTCAAAGCTGGCGCATGTGAAGCTCCAGGCTGACGTCCTTGACAGCCTCATCGCAGACAGCTTGGGTGGCGTCCAAGTGGCGTTGGATGGTGACCGAAAGGAGCGGATGTGGCGTGGCAGTGCAGGTTGTGCAGTTCTATGGTGCAAAATCTATGGCAAAGTATGAGTTGTAAATGAGTAGAGTTTCTTCAACAATATCATAACCATAGAACTTCATGTTAAAGAGGACCGGATATTCTTCAGTATGCCGAATATGTGGGTGTGACAGATTTACATGAGTACGATATGCCCAAATATTCTCCACTCATTGTTTACAGGTCTGCATTCATGCTAGTTTAAATGGCGTACTGTAATGCCCAAAACGTAAATCATTTCGATATTGAACGTGGGGGATATCCAGGATGCTTGTACCTATCTACACATATATGCATATATGTATATATGTAAATATGTAAATATGTATATGTATATGTGTATATATGTAAATATGTAAATATGTATATATGTATATGTGTATATATGTAAATATGTATATTTGTATATATGTATAAATGTATAAATGTATATATGTAAAGA
Organism: Symbiodinium kawagutii; assembly: GCA_009767595.1. NCBI lineage: Eukaryota > Dinophyceae > Suessiales > Symbiodiniaceae > Symbiodinium > Symbiodinium kawagutii. The sequence continues at coordinate 284,217 of VSDK01006506.1, read as the reverse complement.
AAACAATTGTTTTGAACAAGGTCAAATTTTTGAGTTTGTAAAGGTCTGTTTTGCTTGATTTGGTTTTCAAGAAGGGTTCAATTACAATTAGAAACATTACTTGTTAGTTTTGAGTTGGTCTTTTAGATCAATACTAAATTTAAATTAGCCTTTCTGTCATTAGGTAAGGGGAAATCTTATAATTTTGGGATTTTCCGGGAAATATTTGCAGCCATTGTGAATGTTGCACTATTATTGCAGCTGCTCTGGGGCAAGTTGGCATTCTGCAATTTAAAATCAATAAGGGCAAATTTAAATTTAGTAAGGGCTGAAAAATAAAGATCTGGAAAATAATTGCAGCTATTGCAAGCGTTTTACTATTGGTTGTTCAACATTAGGCAATGTAGCAGCTGTATCCTTATCCTGCTGGGTACTGGATGAGGGGAAAAACTTGACACAAGTCATCTCAACAGGATTCCGCAGTCTGCCACGCGCAGCACATGGGGCCGCTCCGACCCGTGCAGGCCTCAAAGCCATCTCTCATGCCTGCCGCCTGCTCCGGACCTGGCACGTCGAAGCCCAGTCCGGCAAAGACTGAAACCAGCCTTGTGAAGAGTGACACATCGGTAAAGGTGGGATGTGGGTCTGAAACAATTTTTGGGACTTGTTGACGTTGCAGTATAGAAATCAATAGCATGATGAAGCCGTTGGCATATAGTGTGTCGTTCCATGCTGCCTGTGTTGGGTCTCTGTAGCTGTGACATTGTACTCGGCGTCAGCGTTCATGGAAACTCACCAAGTTGCACCCAACAACCTGGGGAGGTTTCTGGTCCATCAAGTGCCGCCGCAGCCAGTTCAGCTGCTAGCCCTGAAGCGCTTCCCAGAGATGCAGGATCCTTCCCTACATATGACGATAGTGAAGAAATTCTCCTCGTCGATGAGGTGGACGTGTTCTTCGGGAGCAACTTCTATGGTGAAACCCATAACCTGGTGTCAGTCATGGCCATGGCAGAGGTTGAAGCATTGTTGAGAGAGATCTGGAAGAACAGGGATGCTGCGGCGAATACGGGTTCTTTCATCCAACAGGTGTTTCAGTGGAAGGAATTCCAGGTCTTGTTGCAGAAATTCCCAGACTTTTCGGACTTGGTGAAGTCAGAGGTATCTCAGATGTGCGTAGATTTGAAAGACCACCTGGAGACCGGTAACGACTACATCTTGAACGGCAGCAGAATCGGCTACAAAGTCATGGACGGCATAGCCTATGATGTGGTGAAGGGCTACAAAACAGCGTATGCGTATTTACAAGAAGCTAGCAAAGGCCACTTGCCAGATGAGACAGTTTTGCGGAAGGCTTTGGCACTTCGGGTTCCGTGCGGTCGATTCTCATATGCCAACTTGGGGTCAAGCCCCAAGATTCTGGGAGTATCTGGGACCATTCAGGCTTTGAGTGACTACGAATGGAAGGTGATGCGTCAGTTCGGCATCAGCAGCTACACATTGGTGCCCTCCGTTTATGGTCGCAATAACTTCCAATTTCTGAATCAGAAGTCCGGCATGCCCATCACGATTTCAACAGATGATGATCACTCGTTTGACATTTGCACTCAGGCAGCGGGATGCGTTTTGGAAGAACTTCATATTACATATTGTTTGACAATTGCTGGGCTTTACAATGTGCTTTTTGGCTATCATGTAAATTATTTTCTTGTTGTCATTTGGCTGATGTTCCCATCAGGTCTCCAAGAACGTGAAGGCAGATCGAGCGGTCATTGTGTTCTTCCGCGATGTGGCGCAGGTGGATCGTTTCATCCAGTCACCGGATTATAGCAAAATTGCCCACAAGAGCCTCGGCTGCCAAATGTCTTCTGTAGATTTCTCACGCTTACGGTTGTGTTCCACTATCTGTAGATTTCTCACGCGGCAGTTGTGCCTTCTTAGGGAAAAGCTTCTTCCGAACCAAGCTGATTGGGAAAAGGATGCGATCGCCAAGAAAGCGGCGACCCATCAACAAGTCACCGTTGTCATGACCTTAAGGCTCTGTTTGGAAACTGGACATGCTGAGACATGACACGGTCATAGAGTTTTCGAACCTCCGTTGTATGCTTGAGTGAAAGTCAGGGGCACGCTCAAAAAATAAATTTGCTTCCTGTTTTGTTTCATATGGTTCACTACGTGCACATGCGAATGCTAAGGCTCCAGCAATTTTTGGCCGTGGCACCGACTTTTGCTGTGACCTGGGCCGCACATTGTGTTTTCTTTCAGTTTGCAACTCCCACTGCGCAGTCAACCTGCAAATGACGAGATGTCAAGGGTATGCAAGATTCAATGATTGAAGAAACTTGAAGAATTACTGTATTCTTTTCACTGCAGGCTTTGATGAGAGACTGGAGCAGGCCAAGTCATACCGCGGGTGTGTATGTTGGTTTGTTTGTTTAGGGCTGGTAGCGCAAACAAGAATTGCAGTTTGCAAAAATTGAGGAATATGCTTGACTCTTCCCTCACTTTCCACACTCATCAGTTGTCCCAGAATGCAAACCCACACATGTGAGCAATTATTAAATTGCTTTCATGGCTTCGAGCTTTGTGCCTTTCATTTCTCCTAGTCGGGTTTTCCAACATTGGAGGCCGGCGGAGTCCACATCATCCAGGCCTTTTTCTCAGAGGACAAGAGCGAAGAGGTGCAGATTCAGGGCCGCACTTCCCGGCAAGGGAAGAGTGGCACCTATTCCCTGGTCTTGTCGGAGTCCGAGGTCAAAGAATTTCAGTTGGATCCTTCTAGTCTGCGAAACATGCAGCCGGAGAGGCAATATCAAGTCCTTGGTGATGCAAGGGTGAAGAAGCGGGCTGGTTTCATCAAAGAATTGGAAGAGAAATTGGATAAAACCAAGGCCTTCGATTCCCAGTCTCGTTTGTACTTTGACGCCCTTCTTGAAGCCAAAGCTCCCCTTGCGAAAGACCGACTCAAAGAGCTTTACAAAAAGCTTGGTCATAGTGCGGGGGGCGCGTACCATTTTGTATGCTGCTATGATGAGTCTGGATCAATGTCTGGGACGCCGTGGCAGGAATTGGTGAATGCGCATTCCGCATTCATGCGGACTCTGCAAAGCCATTCTTCAGCGAAGGTGTCCATTGTCCAGTTCGGTTCCTCAGCCCGCACTGTTTTGCAGCTGGCTGATGTGGCCCAAGCCATGGAAAGGTCGCTTTCGTTCGGATCCAGCACCAGTACCAACTTCGGACCGCCGCTGAATGAAGCGCATCGACTCATGAGGGCAGGTGTTCAGCAATTCCCATCACTCACACCTGTTTTGCTCTTCATGTCGGACGGTGTCAGCGATGATGGCGCTTGCGCTCACGTCATTACCAACATGCAGCGCGAGTTTCCGAGCTTGGTCGTCCATGCGGTGATTTTTCGCTATCCCGACTCTCCCCAGCTTCGTGAGATTGTCAGGGTGGCATCCAACGGACACTTTCATGCCTCAATCAATGGAGTGGAATTGCAGGAAACCTTCTGTGCCATCGGGAGCAGCTTGGAATACACCGGCAACCGATAAATCCATATCCGCCTCTTGATTGATGCTCGGGAAGCATGAACCGGAGATGCACTGCAAAGCATGCAGATCCAGTCATGCGATCTTTATATATCTTAGAACTTTAGAGCCTGAATAGCTTGGGTGGATCAATTTGCATCCAGCCGTCGCAGGTCTCCGGGTCTTTTGTGTCACAGCAAGGGGTTCGCATGGTTTTGTTCAAATCAAATGAAACAAGTGCAAACAACCGTGTTTGTCAAGGCAAAAGATTCCGGACACTTGCCTGAACTGTTGCCATATAGGACGACAAACTAGAAACTAGATTGGCGATGACTGGAAAATTGGCGATGCTGTACCGAAGTCCGCGTGGGGGTGGCTTATTGAAAACTGCCATGCAGATCCATGCAGATTGATTTTGGGTTTTTGTGTTTCCTTGACTGATGCGTCGGAACAGTACGTTTGTGTCCTCTGAAGAGGATTGAGGTGTGCTTCCTTACTTGATCAAACGCAGGGATCCGGAGACAGTGACATGCCATCACTGGAGGATTGTCATTCAAGAGCCAACTGTTCGAATTGGCCAGCCCACCAATGAATGTAAAGGGCATGGCCATAAGTCTTGAGGGGAGATCCGAAATAGTACACGCACCATCTCCAATTGTTCAGTAAATAGCGTTTGTTTCCCAATGTGTGAAATATGGCTCATATTTTTTGGCAAGCAAAGAGAAAGAAAAACAAAGAGAAAGAGAGACAGAGAGACAGAGAGAGAGAGAGAGAGAGAGACAGAGAGAGAGAGAGAGAGAGTGGTAAGGAGTAAAAAAAAGAGAAAGATGAGAAAGAGAAAGAATAGAAAAAGAGAGTGGGAAGGATGGAAAACGGGAAAGAGAAAGACGGAGGAAACACGAGAATTTGAAAGAGAAAGAGAGAAGGAGCAAAATGGAAAGAGGAAGAGAGAAGAGAAAGAGAAAGAGAGAAAGAGAAAGAGAAGGGATCTTGCCGTGGTTGGTCAATGTAGCAACATGCATGAACATATTTGCTGGTTCGAAGACACACGCATATATGAAATTACTTTGATGTTTGAAGATGGAAAGAGAGAAAGAGAGAGAGAGAGAGAGAGTGGGAAGGACGGAAAAAGAGCAAGGGAAGGAGGAAGGGAGAGCGGGAAGGAGAGAAAAGGAGAAAGAACGAGAGAGAGAGAGAGAGAGAGAGTGGGAAGGGTGGAAAGAAAGAAAGGGGAAGATAAAAAGACAGTGGGAAGGATAGCGAAAGAGAAAGAGCGAGAGAGCGAGTGGGAGGGAGAAAATGGAGACAGAGAAAGAAAAAGAGAAAAAGAGAGTGGGCAGTGGGAATGAGGGGAAAACAACAAAAAAGTCATGGATGATGTTGGACATTTTAAGGCGAAAAAAGGCAGGTAAGGAAAAACAGGCAGGAAGCAAGCAAAGGAAGAGAGCAGGCAAGGCAACGCGACAAAACCGGGAGGCCAGGAACAAAACCACTGGGGTTCAATGATTCAAAATCCTGGCAGAAAAGTTCACCGTTTCAAATCGATGGCAAGGTATTATCAGACCATACTTGAGAATCCTGTTTCTCCTTTCATCTAGCGGCATGTTTCTGCCACTGATGGGTAGAGGATTTCAAGGTAGGAAAACACCTCTGAAACAACAGGTGGTTATCACAACACAGCCTGCGTGACTTGACATGCTGGACCAACAAATCGCGCACAGACAGCAAAACAGAAACCAACGCTTCCCTAAAAGAACATTTTCACCACTCACCCGACCCCGCCACCGAAGCAGACCCGCCGGACCCACGAGGTCTTTTCTTCCCAGTAAGATTTGTAGGAAACTGTAGTTGGGGATGGTGAGGATTGACTCCGTGGGAGATCTTGGGAGGCAATGCAATTCTTCACCATGAATCTTTCGATGGAGATGTTGCTTCAAACTGACTTGGCAGATTTACACATTGTTGGGAGTTTCTCTTGCCTCACTGGTCAGTGTTGCGGCAACCCTGCTTTTTTCTCAAGCCGAAAAGTAGTTTATGGAAAGCATCCAAGGTTGGACCATGTGCCACTTGCAAGTTTTTTCCTTGTGGCTTGGACAAAGCCAGCTGAAAACTGTCCAGTTTCTATTGCGCTGTTTGCGCACGGAAAGTTCTTGGGTGACCAATTTCGTTCATGCTTCACGAGAATCACCATGAGCAGCTTTCGATGCAACAAGTTTATTTTTCACCTTGACAAAAGTTGAAGAGGAGACGACCGGAGCCGGAGCTGTTTGTAGTTTGTTTTTTTCACTGCAGAACCTACACGCGAAAGGCCCACAATTTTTCTGCTTCGGTTGAGCCATGGAGGAAGGAGATGGCCTATTGGATAGCTTGCGATCTGTCATGGAACTGGGTTTCTTCCCAACGATTGACCAGTTGGAAGCGGCATCTTCAGAAACCCTTTTCCACCGGACTTTGATTTTTTGGAGTCCCTTGGCGAAACGGTGCAGCCGGCCAACACGGCCCCGCCAAAAACACTGAAATTCGATAGAGCCCACAAGCTCGAACGCGATGCGTTGTGGGAACAATGATTCTTCGATGGTTCAGATGCCGCTTGTTAGGGTGGTTTAGAAAATATTCTGCCAAAACATTGATAGAAAAACGTCAGTCTTGGAAGGCATTGTCATGACATCCCCTTGGACCTATTCTGGGATGACATTGGAAGGTGGTGGACACAGTTGTAAGAGGTCGTCAGAAACATGCTCCTTGAATAGATTTTTGTCAGTTGCGAGATGCCCTTAGGAACCACTGTTCCGGACGGTGTTGTCAGGTGCTCTTTCACGATACTTCACACTGCTGTGACACGCTTGTAACGCTCTCTTGTAAAAGCCGTGGAAATCACGGGTTGCGAAAGACGCTCTTTCGTTTTATACTTTTTGACGATGCGCTTGAAAGCACCCAGACTATTCTCGTTCGGGGCAACCTGGAAACAGTAAACAAAAATTATTGGCTCTCAGGATACGCTTGTGGGACCGGCCTCATCTAAGACACTCTTGTGGAAGACTCTTGTGTTGTATGCAAATCATACTTTTCAACATTCCTGGGAAACACGTTGGTTGGTAACTCTTTCAGAATCTGATGGAAATCCCGTGCAATTAATTAGAATTCAATTCTTCCAAGCAGTTCCTGAAGGTGTCGAAGAATGATAAGATAGAGATATGAGATAGGTAACATGGCAGCATGGCCCTTGCAGATCCTCCTCTGTTGGTATGGTAATTTGTCGAGGGATCTTTGGATGGCCCCAAAGATGTTTGGGAAATTTGACCACTGACCAGACATGCTTTGGATCTTTGATGATTGACCGACACCCCATTTTACCTTTCTTGATGCTTGCTTGCCAGACCCATTTGTGCTTTCTCGTGGGTGTGTTAGTTTTTCTGTTGGAGGGACAACTGTTGGACGGGGGCTATTGCCCCCGCAGTTAGGAACGTTTTTCACCTTGCCAGGTCAACACCTCAGGGCTCGGTCGCATTGAGTGTCTTAAATTTTCATAATTGGATCTTTGATCACACTGTCGTGTTTTTCTGGTGCTATGGCATGCCTCCTGTTCTCGTGAGTGGCTTTCAGGCCATAAGCCTTTGGCCCCAATTGTGGTCGGCGGTCGGCGGATTTTGGTTTCAAAATCCTCCATTTTTGTTTGGGCCATGTTGCGTTCTGCTCTTTTTGAGCCTTCCTGATTTTTTATCCGTATTTTTCTCAAACTTATGACTGCATAACAGTTGCCAGCCTCTGGACCCGCGTCTTGTTTGTAGCATTTTTCGTTAATGGCGAACCAGTTTAGTGGCCGGAAGGTCTCCAGTTGCGATACCATCTATGTCGCTTTTTGTTTTTCAGTTTTGGCCGGGATAGTATCAGCCCAAGATTTGACCGGTTTTGCGTTCAAGAGCTGATAGTTGATGAGTACATCACGCAGCAGGGATAGTCTTGACGACTTCCCTTGTCAAAGAATGTCAGTGCCGATGCTTGGCCTTCCGCCCCATGAATGCTTTCGGGTCGTATCTCTGTTCACAACTAGTTTTTTTGCGTGCCCAAAAAAAATCATCCTCTATCATGAAACAGACTCACAAGAAAGGATGTCGCAAGTGCATTGCAAGCCTTGTGCTTGCCATTCAACATTCAGACTGGCTTCTCCCATTCCTGGGCCTGGAGCAAATTCGCACAAGTTAATGAAGAAGATAGGATTCCCTGCCACATAAAACCGTTTGCGAAATACAGTAGACAACATGATAAGATCATATAAAATCAACATCTAGACGCTCATTGGAGCGGAGCAAAAATGACTGCTCCTGATGCCTTTTGCAGATGCCTTCTCCGAACGCAGGGCTTTCTGAAGACAAGTTCATTCTGCACCGAGCCGGCCCAGACATCAAGCCGGTAGGCTATATGTTCAGAAAAACACGCCCACCACAAGCAAACTGATTTCTGGCGCTTGAAATCGAACTCAGGTGTGATTGCAGCCTCTACTGCTGTTGCGCTATCGATCGTTGGCTTGAGAAGTTGGCTGTGCGAGCCGTTTGTGCTTTGTCAGAAAAGTATAGAGACGCAAAAGTGATTTCGCCTGACAACAATCGAACTCTGATGACCCAGGGGATTAAACATGACACAATAGAGTTGCAGGAGCAAGAGGTTGAAAGCAATGTTAGGTGGAGGTATAGATGGAAAGCCTTCGCTGGAATTGCAAGATTTCTATCAGTTCTCCCTTGAGGAACAGAGTCATGACTTTGACTACGGATCCTTCACTCAGGGAGATGCTCTTTGGCTGCATACTGGTGATTGAGGCAAGGGGTTGTCTTCTACATCAGTTTCTTCCATGCACCTTGATCACTCTTCAAATATTTTTCCACAAAGACCAACATACTTTCAAACATTGTCCAACAGCTGTGAAGAATGAGGTCATGTTCGTCGCGTACCACATGACCCTGGTTTATGGCGTGCTTGAGCTTGGCGTGTTTGCAGGTGCGGCAATTCTGACACAGCAGTTCGATGTGTTCGATGGTCTGTTTGATGTGAACGGTATTGATTCACCTTCTGCAGCTTCTGCTTACAACTCTGCCCATAGCGTTAGACGTGCTGTTGTTTTGGTTCTGGCTGGCAAGCAGTGTCAGCATGAGCATTCAACCTGAAATCTACCTTGTTGTCCAGAAGTTCGTCTTGAAAAAACCAATTAGGGCTCCTGTCTGGAAACTGGGCTGTCCTGACATGCTACGAATTTAGATGCGCAGAAAGGGTCGTCTTTGCAGTCAATTGCTCGTGTTTCCTTTCAGTTTTCATTTTCATAAAGGTGAGACTGTTTTGTCATCTATCCAGATTTCATCAAAGTTCCATCTTGTTGACATCATGGAACTGTTGCAGACCGTCTCCCAAGATGGTGCTGCCCTCTGAAGGAATAAAAAGGTACGGAAAGCCCTTGGGCAACTGTTTCACTGAGGCTCGACTGGCAGGGTTCATTTGCAATCGGGAATGGCCTTCGAATTTTATTTGATTGCCGTCTTCGAAGCGCTTTCCTGCACGGTGGTGCATGCCTTCTGGGAAAACGTAGAAGCTATACATGTCATTGAAGCACTGCTGCCTATCGGTGAGAGGCGCAAAGTGAAGCAAAGTGAAGCCACGATAAAGCCAAGATAAGCCACGACTTTGTTGATTTGTTGCCACGACCAGGGTTACGAGGGTCTACACAAGGTAGCTTGCATTTTGATATTTCTCAAGTTACCAAGTTGAGCTTCTCACGCAGGAACGACGCCTTCATAGCTTTGATACCAGGTTTGACCTCCTCAGAGATGCCACAGCCGCGGCAGCTTTCATATGCGCTGGAACAGTGGTTTCCTATTGGGCAGCGGTTCTGGTTTGCGCTTCTACTGTGCTTTCGAATCTCATTATGCCACCTGACTTCTGACCAGTTCGCTTGTGAATGCTTTAGAGATTCATCTCTTCCATTCACCCTACCCGAATTTTACATATGAATGTAATGTGACGCAGTGTCATGTCATGTCTTGTCATGTAGTCTACTGTAATGTACTGTAGTTGATGTCATTGTGTCAATTTATGTAATCTAAAATTGATTTAATTCATGTAGTCAGTCATAAATTTATGTCATTTGTCATCTATCATGTCAACTACTATGTCATCTATATGCATCTGTAATGTCTGTAATGTAGTGAGGCGCCAAAGGCGTAGTGTTTGATGCCTCCTTCGTGGCCTGAGATATTCGCGCCGTGACGATCTACGGCAGCTGCGCAATGAGTTTTGGAAGCGAAAGGGGCCACCGCTCGTTTTCCCAGGGCGCGATGTCCGAAAGACACAGGCAGAAAGAAAGCAGAAAGCACCAGAAAATATTTCCTACAAGTCAAATTCAAGCTTTCTGCTTCCTTTCTTCAAATTGCTGTGAACGAGCTTGGCAGGCAGGACATACCTACAGTCGTCTTGCGTCCAGTGATTTGCATGGACTGCTGGAAACGCCACAGGACGTGTCTCGGCAGTTACTGGTGCTACTCGAAGTGTGGTTTTGCCCGGTGCTTCGAACAATTTCAGTATGCTTCGAATGGATCATCCAAACAAGACTGTCTTTGGGCGTGCTGGGCCAGATGGACCAGTGCCATGTTTCAGTCGGAGTCAGCGGCTGCATATTTTGCTTGTGTTTATCACTTGTCCAAAATCCGTGTGGTCCCTGTGCAATATCAGGACGGCGGTGCAGCTGAAGATGGTTGCTGCCATTGGCTGAGACTGCAATTGCGGTCTCTGTATGAAAAATCTGTTCTTGAGCTCCTTCGCATAGGAGGCGATGGGGAGGGCTGGACCTCAAATCACAAGTCAGCAAGCTGAGGGTGAGGCATCGAGCATGAAATTTGTCGTGTTGCCCATGTCCACAACTGCAGCGGTCACAACCGGGCGGAGATCCCCACTTTGAAACGCGCGCAGGCAGCTCCACTTCCAATGCCAGGCAAGTTGCAATGCTCTACGAGCAGATACCACAGGCCTCCATTAGGAAGTCACCGCGTGTGTTGTTTTTCTCGTTTTTTGTATTGAGTTGCTGTCCACATTTGCTCTCTTTCGATTTGATGCCTTTCGATTCCAACATTCCAAGGGCTAAAACATTTCTGAGAGGCCATCGTTAGCACAGTGGTTCTTCTTCTCATGGACGAGCTATCTCCAGTAATTCTATGTTGTGCTCTTTTGGCTTGGCTTCAAATTATTTTGATGACGTTGGCGCGGCCTTACATTCTGTGCGCTCAAGCTCGGCATGGCATTCCATGGACAAACGTCTCTCCCAACGTGTCTTGGTTGCACTGAAGCCCAAATGGTTTTGGTCTCCAAAGCAGCTTCTGGATCAAAAGATGTCAAAGAATTCAATGGAATTCACCAAAATCAGGGAAGGAAGGCGAAGTGTATTTATATATATAGCTTTTAGCGCACCTAGTTCAATCAATGTCATGGCTGCGGAGTTCTCACCAGTCATTTACGTGACACCAAGAGGTCAGCAGTGCTTAACACAGACAGTCGTGCAAAGCATTGCAGCAAAAAAGTTGCGGTGCTTTTCAGGCGCTTGGTTGAATTTTTACATTTTACACCAACATCTTTGTGCAAAGTCTCAAAGCTGATTACTTGGCCTACGGCAATGTTTGGACACGGCATACAGTACCCTGTAACACGAACATTGCCCCAAACAACATAGATCCAACCAAACAAACATAGTACCCTGTTGCAAACCAACATGGGAGATCCCAACAAACCAACAGACATCAGACACTATGTAAGCCCAACATGTCCGAGAGTTCCGATGAAAGGGACTGGATCCGCATCCAATCAAAGGGACTCGATAATTTAAGGACACACATGTAATCTATCATGTCATGTTATGTCACAGTACCTTTTTTTGGCCATTGAAGTTCCAACATCTGCATACATGTTGCTTACACACGGTCCAAATCAAAGTGCTACGCTTGGGTCCGCTTGGCGGAAGTCAGGATATGATTCGCGCTCGGCAAAATCGGCTGTGGAAGTCGGATCCTGGACGAAAAGTGCTGCAGTATATCTTACTTCACAAAGGCCCCAGGGGAGAATGTAGTACATCCTATCCTTGAAAGGCTTGCTGCCGTCACCCTTTCAGTGTAGATAGGGTTGGGAAGTTTCTAGGCCGAGGCCACAAGTCTAGAAGCTTTCTGGCTGACCTCGCAACAAGTGCCGGTAGGCTTCGGCTCCAAAGAGCGCCTGGTTGCTGCAGAAGAACTTGGAAAGGAAATCAAGCTGGAGGCAGGACAAGCAGTTTCCAGTGGTTACCAATCTGTTGAAGTCCAGTGCGGTCATTCTTTTCGTGGCATCTGGGATCCGAAAACCAAACAGTCACACTGCCGTTGCATTGTCACAGTGCCTCACAATGGTGCAAATGATCCGGCGGCCTGTGGTGCTTCGTAGTTTTCTGGCAGATAAGGAGTCGTATTTGTTGCGCTTAGGTTGGGGCAAGCCCGTATGTTAGTTCAGTCTATTATGTTCTTGCTTGGCTCGTCTTTGCAGCCATTTGGATTGGCTTTGCTCAACGTTTGCTCTGCTGTTGCCGTTGCTGGTAGTAGCGATTGGTGGCGGTTGGTGATTAGACTGGTGGTTAGATTGTTGGCAGCCAGGAAAGAGAGGCGCCTGAGTTTGGATGCTTGAGCAAGTTCACACCTCGTTCAGGGGCCTCGTTGACCAATCAAAAACACCCAAAGTAATTCTTCCCATTCTGTCCCGCCACCTGCAAAAACTAGACCTTGGCAACAAGCAGAAAAGAAGGGTGTCGAACAGCAAGAGATTCGTCCTCTCGCGGTAGCAACAAAAGGATTGGCTCATTGTGTTTGACCGATGGTATTGGGGCCCAACCTGTGCGTACAACCTAAACGCCACGTTTCTAAATTGCGGAGTTTCCATGTTGAACCCACGTCTTGCAAGGGCTATGTCCGGACCCCCCTGCTGGCGCGTGGCGTGTTTCCATTGGGATTTTTGCGGTCAGCTATGACTTTCCCGGTCACCTGTGATAGAAAAGAAATCTTACGACACATGCCATCAGAAAACACGAAGGACTTCACCGATTTGTGCCTTTGTGGAAAAGACACCTCAGCAACTAAGGGAGCTACCATGTCGCAACAAAATGGATGGTTGAAGCCCCGGAGAGAGTACCGGACTATACCAAGAAGTGGAATTGATTTTGATGGAGCAGTAGCTTATGAGTGGTTGAATATTGCCCAGTGCAGATTCAGCACAACGGAATGAACGCCAGCAATGATGATTGGAGAATCCAGTGCGGTGGGGGCTGCGACAACGGCGTGTTAGATCAAATGAATGAGAATGAATGGAACGGGTGCACCATTGAGGGGAATGTGAGTGCTGTTGACTGGAACTAGAATAGTGTTTGGAACGCAATGGGAAACAAGGAAAATGCAAGATTTGGATGCCCACCGTGCAGGCATGCCTGTTATACCCCCAATCACATTCGAAAGAGAAGAAATATATGCAATATCAAAGATAAGGTTTGTGAAGTTGTTTGTTTTGTTGTTTGCTTTACAGTGTGTGTGCTTCAATCCTGATTTTTTTATACACGTGTTCTGAGTTTGTTGTAGGCTCGTTCTCCCCATTGCTCAGGCAGGCAAACTTCCTCCGGAAAGCTTGAGCAGACCTGACTTCCACAGCAATATGCTCTATGAGGAGCAAGCGACAATTGTTGAAAGCAGGGGTTCCTAGGAGGGTGCGGGTCCAAAATGGGGCAGCCAAAGCGCGCGGGCAAAGCGCAAACCGATGAGCACTGAGCCACTGGCCTCGCCATGCTGTCAGCCCACTATTGAAGGTAGCCTACGTAGCCTACTTGAGTTCCTGAATTAGTTCTTTATACATTAACCCCATATGGATGCGGACTGCATTAACTCAGTAAAACTTCGGAAAATGTATTGGGGGAGCGGAACGGGCACATGAAAGCGGTTTCCAGTCGCTGTAGTCCCCTGTTCGTGTGTGTTTGACGGGTGCATTGGGTTTGCTCTTCTTGATTGTGGTTAGTAAGTTAACATTTGCTTGGAAGGTTGGTTTACTTCTAGATCTCTTGTGGTGCGTCATTGCATGATGTTTTTTGATGTGTACTGCACCAGAGGCAATGTGCACCATGATTGTCTTTTCATCATTCTCTTTTTTGCATATTGCCTCTGGCGCAGAGCGCACCAATAAAACATGCTGTCGGCAACTTGGACCTTGGCGCAGACTTGGATGGATTATCAACATCAACTTATCTAATCTATTCAAAATGAATCAAGATCTACCACCCCTCTGAACAATTTGTTGAGCCCGTTATTCTACCACATCGACCTTTCTTCATAAGGGATCAAACTCTAGCACCTTTCTGAACAATCTGTTGAATCGGTTTTTAGCAGGCGGGAAATCAGGTCCGGGCAAACGTTTAGGTTGCAGCGCAGATGTTTTCATGAAGTTTCCATGGCATTCAGGTTGCAACATGCTCAAAGACATTGGGTATGCCGATGTTGAGGAATGCACATCAAACTCAATGGAGTTGCTCTCGGTTGTAACTCCGGAATTATTATGTTGGTTCATGTGGCTGTGTATTGATTCCTTTAGTTTCTACCCTGTATTGCCACTCGGAATGGGCCAATCGACAATTGTTCTTCTTATTCCTTTTTTTGTAAGTTGCGTACTGCGCTGCCCCAATGAGACATGTCATTAAAATTATCCCTGCAGACCTACCTTTCCACCCCTTTCAAGTCTAGGTGAGTTCGCAACTGAGAACAGGCTCTCCCAATTGAGAGTAAGTTTGATGTTTGCGTCGTGGTTTGTTTCTCCAAGGTCTTGTCCAACAGGACGAAGAACAACTTCTTAGGAGATTTGCCGAAGAGGCAGACGTGTTGATCGATGATGAAGATCATTTCAACATGGAGAAAGGCATTGTCCAGTCCAAAAAGTGGGGGATGGTTGCCGCACTTCTCAACCATGTTGGCGGAGTCTTGGCTGTCGTTCAGCTTTTCGTGGCATATTGACTTTGCTAACGGACAGTGTCCCAGTCTCATGCTTGAAAATAGGCAGAAATGCAAATGTGACGAGGCCTCATGGTTCCATGAGCTTGCGTAGGCTTTTGCCATTTCCCGGATTTTCTAGAGCGCATAGCTTGTCCGCACGCACATGTGAACACTGTCAGTATTGGTTAGTCAGGAGCGAACGTCAACTATTGCGGTCTCACGGAGGAGGCGTTCATCCAAGAAGTGTTGCCGAAACTCAAAGAGGAACTGGCCTTGACATATTTGAACCTCAACGACAACAAACATCTTTGCAAGACGCAGGCTGGTGGGCTAGGACCTAGGAGCTTGTTTTACACGAGAATGTTGTAGGTGGGGGCAGCCTTGTATTGGATTGTAGTCACTTGGCCCAGTGCGCGATGTCTTATCCTAGGTTTTGCTCTCACAGCCAATAGCTCGGACCTGGTGAAAGTTTCTTCTCAGTGGCTGAAAGGGTGACTTGCATCCCATGGGCGAAGCGGTCACGTAGCGCAAATCAACGGAGTGTTGAGCGCACCTACTGGTGCCGTTCTCTTTTTTGAAGACATCGTTTTGAAACTGGTACTTCAACTGCATCACAAAGATTCAATTCTTTGGTTCCTACAGTTTACTTCTCAATCTCATACTATCTGACCATTGGCACACGAACAAACTGTTTGGGCGCAGCCCAGTTGGTTGACCGAACTTTGTTTGTTTGCGCTGTGCTTGTTTGTGGTGCTTTGCCCTCAAAGGCTGACACAACTTGAACCTCTCTCGCTGTTTCTCTTTTGACAGTGCCTCATTGGGGCTGCTCGTTGCTCAAGTTGCTAAGAAGTTGCTAAGATGGGGTGGGATAGCAATGTTAGTACCATATGATAGCAATGTTCCATTCAAGTTGCAAACTCACTTGATGCGACTTTGCATTCACAAGATTAACTTTGCAGCTGCGGGCATGGTGCAGTTTGGTGTCTTTCTTTGTATTTTTTTTGGCAGGAAGAAGTCCTGGTGCTTAAGTATGCTTAAGTTCTTTAATATCCTTCATGATCCTTCATGTATGCTTTGCTCTTTCTATATATTTATACTGGCAATAGTTACATCATCTGTTTGTCTAGATTTCGAACATGTCCATCTCCCTAGGGCACAATTTGTGACAAGTTTTAGCCAGGCTGGTGTGAACGCCTTGGCAACCTTGATGAAAAAATGTCCACGGCTGAAGAACTTGAAGTTGAAACGTAGCATCGCAGAGGATGTCGTTTGGCTGTGAAATGAATGCGTTTCTTTCAACGGAGCAGTGTTTCTGTTTTGCCCCAACTCCATGACAAGAAAAAGGGACTGACAAGTAGGTAAACAGATGTAAACAGAGTATTTCTCAGTCTTAAGGGTTTGTCGAGGAATTATTGAAAACACGTCGTTGGGCCCTGTTTACATGCGCTTTTTCGCACAAAATCAGCATTCAGAAGCAGCACGTTCAACACATTTGGATCCCGACTTTAGACTTACTGCAACTGATTTTTGTATTCAAAGGTGTTGCAACTCTTTTAAATTCAGAGGTGTAAGGGTATTGCTTTGATTTTTGCATTCTTTTGGACCAAGCCTACCGAATAATTATTCGCTTATGAGCAGCAAAGACCTTGTGAACCTTATGAGCAGCTGAGGATTTCAAGAAAAAGTTGTTACAGGAATGGGCAAGGCATCATCAGCTTCACGTTCAAGGCTTGGAGCTTGAAGATACGAAAGCGTTGGCGTTGCTCGGCTTTTCGGCTTCTCTTGAAACTTCGACGAAGCAAGGTCAAAATTGGTAGTTCGGTCTTGCCTGTGTGAACCGAATGGCACCAAGGTCCAGTCAGTCCCAGAACTCAATAGACGTGAACAGCAGCAGGAAATTCGCTGCAAGGGCCAAATCGTGGGCTTCAATACCATCAGAGCGCCAAGGCGCATGAGCTGCGCCATCGTTCTTTCCTTTTTCAAAGAGGCGTCTTTAAAAAACAATGTTGCAAAGGTGACATTCCAACTTTAGCACTGGTTGCCAGCCAAGCTGCAACGAGCGCTGCAGAATTTCTACAGCAAAATGATCGCTACTTCCAAAAATGAGGCGTGGCTTCACAGTGGGTGGCGGAAAAATGGTGAAACAACTGCAGAGCTGCACAAGCAGCCCAGTCGCCGGATGTATATAGACACTAGCAT
This sequence comes from Symbiodinium kawagutii, assembly GCA_009767595.1. Lineage (NCBI taxonomy): Eukaryota > Dinophyceae > Suessiales > Symbiodiniaceae > Symbiodinium > Symbiodinium kawagutii. Next base: position 267,494 of record VSDK01006506.1, on the reverse strand, counting down.
AATACCCGAAGATCAGCAGTCACGTAAGGAGAATCTTATAGAATCTTGCCAGTTCAGCCTCTTTGTGTCGGAGGAGTTTCTGCTCCAGCTCAGAGCATCGCCATTTTCCGCCAGATGCTCCTTGCTGCTCACAATGCAGTGGAACAGGGACCAGGGCTCAGGACCCCAAAGACCTCCCAAACATCAAGGCAAAAACTCTTCTGAATCAACTCAGAACCTTGGAACTGCGCTGAATGGCTTTGAATCGCATCATGGGCGCCAGTGACAAGAGCGCCGCCTGCCCGGCGGAGAAATCATTTGGCGTTTTACGGAGTTCCCGGCCCTTGCGAACTTTGCACATTTATTTCATCCTGCTTCAGCTTCCGTTGGTGATGTCGCTGACGTCGACCTACTACCAGTATGGATCGGACCATGTGGACGCTCTCTTGTCAATGAAGGTCTTGGCTGCAAGTATTAGCATGGTGTGACGTTCAGTATCCTCTGCCAATGTCAAGTCTTTTGCCTTTTTGGATCTTTTTTGTTTATCCTTCAATTATTTTCAATTTGTGTATATCCTGTTGCAGGACCGATCCGGCAGCAAACAAGTTGAGTAGAAACTTCTTTGTGGGTAGTACTTGAAAAGTTGAAGCTGCAGTACCAAACGGAATTTCATCAAAACTGAAGCACTCGAACAGTTGATGTGCTTGCTCCTCTTACCCGGTTTCATCTTGTGCTTGGCTCTATCCGTGCAGGTGGGCTCGAACGGGTACTTTTACATGTGTGGCAAAACCTATAGTGATTGGGGGCGAACAGCTGATGGCCATGATGCTTGGTAACAAGTTGTCCGCGGCGAACCTAGATTGATCACCCCCGTTACTTCCTGCTGCAATGTGAAGGTCTTGCAGCAGGGCCATGAAGTACATAGGAAAACACAAAACAACGATAGTAATCGAATAAGAAATCCATAAAATGCCATTAAATGCAATCTACAAATTGGTGGGTCATTCAGTGAGGGGAGACGGCCCATGATGAGAACCCAGTGCGATTTTCTTGATCCACCATGGAGTATCTCAGAAATAGATGATACCCCTGGTCGAGGGGCATTCATTTGACATCTCGATTTTTTCTTTGGGATTTTGATAGCATGGGCTAACGTCCAGGTGCCGCCGACCCCATTTCTACGGGCGGCCCGGGCTCGGGCTGAAGGGAGGCATTTATCTTCGAGAACCTTATCAAAAAAGGCTGTGAACATCTGTGGTTAGTAGGTACCACCTATGGACAAACCCGGAGGTCCCAAGCATGCAGTCTTTGATGAACGCCAAACTCGCAGCCCTAGAAGAGCATGGTGTGGCCTTGTAGCATTTGTCATATAGCAAACAGCGGTCTTGAACGGACCATGGTGTGGCCTTTGTAGTGGCCTTTGTACATCTGTCATAGCCTGTCCTGGGCCAAAGCTCGGGTAGACTGAACTTGTGCCTTTCGTCATAGGTCCTGACCGACCTCTCCAAACGAAATGTTGGGTTGAATTAGGGTTGCACGATAGTTGCAAATTGAACATGTCATTTTTATTGGTATTTGCGGCCTTTTGTCATCATGGTGCGGTCTGATGAATTCAGATATCAGGATTTGAGAGGTTAGCAATAATTTTATTTGACAGTTTCACAGTTTCACATGGTTTTAAGGGGCTGAAACAGCTCTGCAAGTCTTCAAGAAGCCGATGTGGCATCGCGGGGTTACAGCGAAATTGGTTCACAGAAGCTTGTTGGAATGAAAATGAGAAATAGATGTTAGTACAAGTTAGTTTTTTTGAACCTGAAACCCTCAGTTTTTTTTTGAAAAAAGTTTTCGAACATTGAAAAAAAAACGGATCTAGAGACATGTTGAGGGTCACAACCTCCGAATGTCAACGGCTTAAGTTGGAGGGGCGCTGTTAGAAGGCTCAAGCGAAAATTTCATTCAGCTTGCAAGCAAATGTTGGCTCCAATTTCTTCCAGAAAACGTGGATAGCCCAGTTTGGTTTGCCAAAGGGGCACTAGAACTCTAGCCAAAATAGGGCCTTTGCTCCACATCCCCTAAAATATACGGTGTGGGCAGTCTGCAGCGCGAAGCGCCATAAGAATAGGAATAAACAATTAAACAGAAACCTAGAGAAACACATTGATCGATGCAATGTGGGGGTCGCAATTTTCCGCCTTTATTTTTCATCTTTGAGACTTGTTGGTGCTAGCCGCTAGCCTTGAATCCGATCTGGTGCCTGAGGATTACTTGGTCGCCGTTGCGGATTCATCTGGCGCTCTTCTGTCTGTTTCACAGCCGGGAACATCTGGAAACGATGATTGCCGTAACGTGGCCTTGGATGACAACGACAATGCCTATACAGTTGGCTGGCAGGCAGGGTATAGCAGTGTGTCATGGATGTCTCGAAAGCTAGCGTGACTAGTTGGAGTTACTCTTGCTTTAGCAAATTTCTAAGCAGTGGCTGGAGGTGATTGAGGTCACCATCCCCCCACTCTGCCCCCCTCCCCTTACTTTAAAGTCACAGGCAGCTCTCACAATCAGGCGGTTGTGGAATCAAACCCCTTGGTCCCTAGACGAGGGCCAGGAGGTAATCCAAAGATCAAGATACGCCCCTTTTCTTCTACCTTTCGGCATTGTTCTGATCTGTTCTGATTAGGTCCTGATTCCAGCTGCCCTGCTAGCTGTCATCACCCATGGCCACAAATTTGTCGTGGAAACAGCCCTCCAAGTACAGTATCCATTTTGTGGGGAAGGATGTGAAACATGTTTGAAACATTTTGAAGCCTCCGTGCAAGGGCAATGGCGTCGTGATCAAGTACAACAGTGCCGGAGTCCTGCAATGGACCCTCGACATGGCATTGAGCTCTGGCTATGCCATTGGTCCCGGGCTTGGTGTTAATCTCTTGCCGTTGTTCTTGGATGTTCGTGGACTGCCTGGATGGGTGGAAGAATGTTCCAGCGGTATTTTTTCTCCAGGTAGCTGCCAAACTACAGGGGTTCTTACTTCCCAAGGGGCTGGCTCTGGATTTTCGTTTTGCTTGCGGCCGCTCTCTTGTCTCCCAAGTTTGCCGCCCCTCATGTTTCTGTCTCTGGATTTTCGCCTGTGCATCCTGTTGCCTTGTCTTCCCAGTTTGTTCATAATGTCATAAGAACCCACCATGGAGAACTTCTTTTGTTTGCAACAATTTTGCGGGGCCTACAGCTCTGTATCTGTATACAGTTCTACCAATGTTACCTTTGCAAAAGCAAATTGTGAATGACGCTGTCCCAATGAGATTTGGTAATCTTGGGGTTGCTTGATTGTGTGCGTGAGAGCCGATGTGCCATCGTGATTTGCGTCTGAACTCATGCGGATCACTGCGTTGAAACATGTGTGTTTTGCTGCTGTTCGCACACTTTTGCGCACTTTTTGTCAATTTTTTGAACAAAAAGGCGTGTGCTGAGACACGCTCTGCCATTGGGATTTGCTTAGGGTGATGGGACTTCTTTCCGGGTAATGGGACTTCTTTCCAAACCGGCGTGCCATGCGGGTGATGGGACTTCTTTCCAGGTGATGGGACTTAACCCCACCGCTTTTAACTTTAATTGTTTCCCCCCTGCGCGGCCATTTTGGGCCTTTGCCCATGTAATTTTCTTCTTGCCAGGCCAATTATAATCAGCTATATAGTCTGAGCGGACATGATGCGGATGGTTTCATCGTGCAGTTGCGTTTGGAATGCCATGCTGCAGCGGGTTAAGTGGCTTTCTTGCCAGCCCAAGACTTGAGCAGGGGTCCGCTTGCAGTGTGGATTTGGCCGCCTTGCACGCGGGGTCTTTTGATTGCAGTTTTTCCTTTTTCGTTTGCTGTATGTGCCTACTGTTGGTCTTTCTGGTCTAACCATGTCTAACCTATCCAATCTCCTTGTCTATTGATTCTACCTAGTCATGGACCTAATCTATACATCTATCCGTCATGTCTGTGTGCAAGTCCAAGAGGAGAGGTTGTAGAGCAAAAGTTCTGGTCCAATAAGCTTCTAGCCCCACCCCACCCTGACCCAACCCCACTCCCCAGCTAAGAGATAGTGTAGCGGGGGAGTGCATCGTAGCATCAGATATGCGCGCAAGTGAGGAGAACATCTCATGCGCGCAAGCTTGCGCAAGTGATCCAAAGATGATTCAAGATCTTATACGAAAGTGATTTCCCATGTGTTTCCTGAGGCGTGGCCACGAACGCAGCAGGCGAGGTCATTGCCGCTGGTCCCATCGGAGGTTCGTTGACTGGATTCACAAACGCCGGTAGCAACGATGCGCCGCGGCAGCCTGTTGATGTTACGCTCTAGCATGCCCTGGCAATTCTCGCTCCAATACACCACTGTTCATGTTCAACTTAGGTGTTCGCCCAAAAGTACGATGCAGACGGAAACCTCATTTGGTCCTACCAAAGAGGCCGGCTATCCAAATGGACGGTCATCTTCGGATGGTCATCTTGGCTTTTGATTGAATTCTGGGATGGACTGCGATAGTAGCAAGTGTTTGCAAAATCAGCACCGTTGGGGGGGTGGTCTAGTATTGTCAAAAGAAGTTTCTCCCAGAATCATATTTTTCAAGGAGGAGACCCAAACCCCCTCTCTTTGTGCTGTTTTTCATTGCTTCCTCAGTGACCAAAGTGAACATGGGCCTAAATTGACATGAATTGGACTTAAGATGACTTAAGTATATAAATTGAAGGGGATTTATTCACTTGATCTTGATTCGAATGGAACGAGATGGTCTATTTTTCTCCTTGAGGTCTGCCCATGCAGGGTGTCTTGTGAACTGTTCCCTCCCAGAACCAAGATCCAGCATGAAGAACACAGAAACTGTAGAAACTATCAGGTTTTCCAGGGCTTTGAAACATTAAAACTCCTAAAACGCCTGCTGCAACTTGGGCGAGGAACAGTCGAGAGTGATTGGGCAGAATTTGTGGCCGTGGATGGGTCAGGCAATATCATCATCAGTGGGCAATCTGATGGAGACTTTGAGGGCTCAGGTCTCGGGTGTTTAAACTTTCAAAAATATTTTTCTGTTGGGCTCGAAGGTCAGTTTTTTGGGATGAATTTGCCAGTTCAAATATTTGATTCAGTTTCTTTAAGCCAAGCTTGAGGTCGTCCTGAGGGTTGCAGCAGCGGGTATTGCAAGATGGGATTTGTGGTGCAGCTCAGCAACAATGGTACGGAAAACTGGGTATACACATATCAGCCGACAGGTACTGATGCACAGACAAGGGTCCAAGCACAACCCTGGTTTTGCACGCTGGATTCCTCGGGCGCAACTTATTGCGGTGGCCAGATGTCGGCGTGGGAATCTGATGCAGTCTTCCAAGGCACAACAATAGCGATGAATGACTACCCGGGATTCTTTTTGAAGGTGGATGAAACAGGGGCGTTTCAGTGGAATGTTTGGCCTGCTGACAAGATTAGAAGCCTTGGCTACGACTCTTACAGAAACCACATCATTGCTGGTGGCTATGTGTCTGGTCCGTACCCTTATCTTGAAGCCTATGACACAAATGGGAACTTGCTGTGGGATGAGGTTTCAAACGACATCAAAGGCCCTGTCTATGGCCTGAGCATTGAGGTGAAGAGTGATACTATCTATGCAGGTGTGCTGATGGAGGATTATGACCAATCCGCTCCAGGAACCACGAGTTACGGACGGATGGATTTCTTCATATGGACACTATCAGGGCTCACCACCGTGACCACGTCGATCTCGACCACAGTCCGGAATCCAAGAAGCTGTCGGATGCGTGTACAATTTGCTCAGGTTTTGTTGTCATGGGGAGTCGTTTTTAATCAGTTACAGACAGATGCCCAACCATGCTCGTCAAAACGGCTGACGACGAAGGAAATCATGTTTAACCCAGACCGAAACATGAAGAAACAATCACATGACACAAGAATCAATCCCTGCCTTGAATTTTGGCATCTTTTGGCTGTACTAGTGTCGGTCCTGGATCTGGCAACGCCGCTTGACCTACTTGACGGTCGCGGACATAGCCTCCGCTTAGCGCAAGTCTTTCTGTTAGATTTTATGTCAGCTGCCGACCTCCTCCTCCGTCCTCCTCCGTCTTCCTCCGTCCTCCTCCATCCGCCTCATCCTCAGCTTCGAGGTTCAGAAGGCAGTGTTCCCCACCAGACCTCAACCGTCAGCTCCGAACGCCAGACAAGATGTCAGAAGATTTGCCAGATAGAATGTCAGATAAATATGCCGGAAGAAAGAGTGTCAGAAGTATATCAGAGAATGTGCCAAACAGAATGAAAGATGAATTTGCCCTGAAATGCCGAGAAATCACTCGAAGTGAAGCAATTATGGAAAGTCATGGACATCTTGTTCCATGGCAGGTGCAGGGTCCCGTATGCCTTGGCTGCACTTTTTCGTCATTAGTGATTAGTGGCTTTAAGAAGTGCCAGGAAAGTCTGCAAATCGGTGATAGCAAAAAGCAGTCGAAGTTTTCAGTGACGTTCCAGATCTGGAGGAAGTATCGCAAAAAGCTGGACTTTCAAGCTGGCAACTGCGGAATTTGAAAAGATGTCTTGTTTTTCAGCTTTCAATTTTTAAATTCGGAGGAAGCCTCATGGCAATCGTGATTTTTTCTTATTTGTTCAAGGGTTCTGCATCCAAACTTGCAAGAAGTCTGGCAGAACAGCCTCGTTTTTAGCTTTCAAAGATCAAGCCACAATTCGAGACAGGTAGACGAACGGATGGATAGACAGATAGAAAGACGGATAGGCAGATAGACGGTCACACAGATAGATAGACAGATGAATAGATAGACGGAACAGACAGACACAGATGGAAAGGTCGACAGACAGACAGACAGACAGACAGACGAATCGGTAGATATGCTCTAGGCAGATAGAATAGGAGAGATTGGGGGAAATAGAGAGATAGAAAGAGAGGCAGGCAGAGAGAGAGAGATAAAAAGACAGACAGACAGATAGAAAGACAGACAGACTGATAGAAAGACAGACAGACAGATAGAAAGGCAGACGGACAGATAGAAAGACAGACAGACAGATAGACATCAGACGGACTCACAAACAGACAGAAAAACGGATAGACAGCTAGACGGAACAGACAGGCAGGCAGGCACAAAGAGAGAAAGAGAGATGGATAGATGGAAGGAAGGAAAGATGGATGGATGGATGGATGGATGGATGGATGGATGGACAGACAGACAGACAGACAGACAGACAGACAGACAGACAGACAGACAGACAGACAGACAGACAGACAGACAGACAGACAGACAGATAGATAGATAGATAGATAGATAGATGTAGATAGATAGATATAAATTGATAGATATTGATAGACATAGATAGACATCGATAGATAGAAAGATAGATCGATGGATAGATAGATCGGTGGATAGATCGATGGATAGGCCGATAGATAGATAGATAGATAGATAGATAGATAGATAGATAGATAGATAGAATTGGCACCGGCCTTGGTCTCATTCCTACTGGCGCCTCTGTGAGGCGGCAGACAGCCACGCCCAGCGAGGGAGAGAGAGAGAGGTAGAGGTAGAAAGATGGACAGTGACAGGCAGAGAGACACATAAACAGGCAGAAAACGAGGTTGCGAAACAACCAGCTAGACACAGCAATCTAGACAGCTGGATAAATAGATCGCCGTGCGGTCAAACATCCGCACTCCGGCACTTCTTGCTCGGTCATCGACACTCCAACCAAACAACTCCTCCTATAGTGTCACATCTAAACACTTCCGCCCAGGCCTCATTTTCATGCCGCAAAATTTTGCACCGGCAGAGACCACGATTTTCACGAAAAAATGCCTGATGATTACACACGTTGCACCAGCAGAGACCATCAGTTTGAAGAAAAACAGCGCCAGGTGAAGCTTAGAACAGACCAAACCTTGGAACCAAATTTGAGCAACAACAAGAGGTGAAATCAATATCGCCGGAATGTTGAAATCAACTCAGAATTGGATAGAAACTTCCACTCTTCGGGTGGGCAAGCCAAGCATTAAGAATCATTTAACCATTTAGATTTTTTATTTGACCAAAATGATTATTTGGCCCCATTGAGTGACATCAGTCAACCTGGCAAAATCAAAGAACCTACTCTATCTCGTGTTCTGCCCACCGCCTTGACAACATCGCGATGTTTTTTATATGCAATGAAACGTAATTGTCATGTGATGTCCAAACTAAATGTGGTTTTGTGTGACCTTCAGACTTCAGAGCTGAAGAATTGGACTGTCGCCGAACAGTTTGAGATTTGCTTCGCATGTCCTGCAGGGACCTTGCTGTTGAGAATGAATTAGTTAACCAGTCAACCTGGTCTGAATGTTGACATGTCAACACGCCCCTCGAAATGTCACGCGCTTTTTGCCTTTCAAAATCCAGCTGCGTAATCTTCCACCTCCATACTTGCTAGACTTGAGCGTCGATAGTGTCGGCTGTTCCACATCAAGTCTCCTCAGAGTTTCCATGGAGACGGTCTGACTTGTGAGCTGCTTTGAGCTGCAATGCCATGATCGCTGTTGTGGCTGCCCAGGTGACAGAATCAACCACATTGACACAATCTAGTAGCTTGGGCAGAAACAGCTTTCTCAATTTCCATGCCTTCAAACCAAAGCCGGTGGTGAGTTATGAAGAGCTTGCACAGATACATGTAGTACCCGGCCTGGGTGCCTGAAGTTGTTTTTCATGGGACAATATATGGTTGTTGCATCAGCACTGATTTGAAAAAGATGAAACAAACGCCGCTGACAAGGCACTACGTCCTCAACAACCAGCGCATCATCCACTTTCACCTCCACAACGACATCGACCGCAACTAGCTCAACTACATCCAGCGAATCTTCCACACGTTCCAGCACCACATCTGCCACTACTTCCAGTACATCCTCTTCTACTTCTAGCACATCCTCTTCTACTTCTAGCACATCTACATCCACAACATCCACGTCCTCAACGTCTACATGCTCAACATCCACGTCCTTAACATCCACGTCCTCAACGTCTACATCCTCAACATCCACATCCTCAACATCCACGTCCTCAACATCCGCGTCCTCAATGTCTACATCCTCAATATCCACGTCCTCAACCTATACCAGCACGTCGGCCACCCTGAGCACAACAACAACGTCTTCCAGTGCATCTACCACATTAACAACTTCGACCACAGCCACATCCACGAGCATCTCCTCCACGTCAGCAACACGTAGCACCTCTGTCAGAACCTGAGAGAGCGGCGGCCACCCGTTGTTTCTTGTGGCATGATGGAAAGTTCAGATCTAATGGTGTGCAAAGGTCAGGATAAGGATAGGCATTTGTTTCTCCAGATGATGAAACAACTTTGCACTGACTGTAACGATTTTGTTTGTTAATTTGAGTGCCTTAGGTTACTGCAACGGCCACGACAGCGACAGTTTCGAGCACCAGAACCAGCACTACGCTGTGTCTTGGACCAAACTTGACTAAATTTCTTCACAGTGGTGCTGGTGAGACGATGGTCCCGTTTAGTCACCTTTCTGTATGCCTTGAAACATGAAGCATGGAATGCAGCAGGCGGATGGAAAGAGAACTCCCTGCAGATCGTGGGGCAGCCCCAGCGTCCAGTGCAGTGATACAGGACTGATTCCTGGGGCAGAGACTTTAGCACCGTCCAAGTCGTAGAAACGGCTGTGTTTCAGGCGCGAAACGCGAAGCGCCATTCCTCATGATGCTGCATGTGCTCCTTTTGTCACTGCTGCACCTATCTACTATCCCGCTTGCTGTTTATCTTTTTCATTTTGTTTGGTTTCACTTTCTGCTGTTATCAGAAGCCCCGTGACTATGTTATGTATTCCCTGCCTTTTTCCCATGACACTTTGTTTGCAACTTGCGTGTTTTATACTCATCATGACAGGTAGCCTCAGCCTCCTGAGTTCTTTGTGACAATTTTTCCTTTTTGGGCTGGGCGTTGAGAAGGAATTCTGCTGCTGCTTGTCAGTTGGCTCTGGGTGCTCCGGACCACATGATTCTACACTTGTCTCCCGCCTGCTGTGGGTGTTTGATTTTGCTCCGCTTTGAAGGTTTGTCAGCTGATTGGTTTTTTGGACAGGAAGTGATTCAAATGATACTCGGTCCACACACTCTCAGTGGTTTAACAATGAGGATCAATGTTTCTTCTTCTCAACATATAGTCACTCAAAGGATATCTGTTCAAACTACCAAAGTGCAGTGGCTTTAAATTTGTGTGGGTAACATTTTCCTCGGTCAGAGTCATATGGTTCACTTTGCTTTCTTGGCTCAATGTGTAATAGGCGTTCTTCTTATTGGTGCCTCCAAAACATCAATGTGAAAACAAGATGTAAAAGACATAGAACAGCTGTGCACGGCAGTTTTCTGCCCCTCCTGCTGGATTCATAAACCCTTGCTGTTGTGAGACACTTCGGTCCTTTGATGACCTTTTGGCATCTTTTTACGCGGAAATCAAATCATATAGTTGACATCTACTTCATTTGTTTGGGGTCAATGCTGGTAAACAGAATATATATATATATATATATATAAGAATATATATATATATATAAGAATATATATATATATATATAAATAGAAATATATTTATATAATATATATTATATATATATATACAAAAGTAAATATATATGTATTCCAACCAAGAGGGATGTGTTTCCAGCTCTCGGGACTACAGTCGCCATTTCCCTATCAATGCTGGGGTGCGTCAGGGCTGTGTGTTGAGTCCTAAACTTTTTGCGAGTGTTCTACAATGGGGGATGCGGAATTGGCGACAGCGGATTGCAAATTTGGATTGCGGCATTGACTTGCATGATGGTATGCCGAAACTATTGGATCTAAGATTTGCCGATGATATCCTCCTCTTTGCCCGCAGTTCTCGTGAAGCACTGTTTTTGCTCAACGCACTCATGGAAGACTTGGCCACAGCAGGCTTGATTCTAAATGCGAACAAAACAGTTGTTATGACTAACGAAGCACAGCCTCCGTCGAGTCTGATCATTGGCACTGGGCAAACTATCCAAGTGAAGCAAGGCGACTATGGACACAAATGGCTGGGTTGCATTTTGAGCGTGGGTCGTTGTCAAAGGACTCAGAAAGACGTCGACTTCCACGTGCAAGCTGCCAGCAGGGCCTTTTTTGCCAACAAACATATTCTGTGTGATCAAGCAGTTCGGATCAAGGATCGCTTGCGTTATTTTGACGCAGTGGTGTCTCCAGTCGCTTTGTTCGGGGCTGGTCATCGTACAATACACGCACTTGACTTGCATACTTTGGATTGCGCTTTCCGAAAGTTGCTTCGCAGAATGATTCATCCCCCGGCCCATGTGGATTGGACACGTCCGCGGCATGAAGTTTTACACGTTTGGAACGAAAAAGTTGAACGCATCAGATTGCAACATGGCGTGGAGTCTTGGTCGCGCAAATGTATTGTTCAGTATTGGAAGTTAGGCCTTTATGTTGCAAAACTGCCGGTGGACAGATGGATTCGACGTGTACTTTGTTGGTACCCGCCGGGGCGACGTGGTCCAGGTAATCCACGACACAACTGGTTGACCAAAACTATTGTGTATTGTCGTTACAAAGGGCTTGAAGATTGGGAGACCTTGGCTGCTGACAATGCAATGTGGATGAGACATCAATGATTTTGTGACTTTTTGCGGTGTGCGAGATTGATGCTTTGGACCTGCTGCGATTTGATATTTTGAATTCTTTTGGTTTCACTTTCTCACCTGCGCCCAAATGGGCTGCCTCCGGGCATGCAGGGACTCGACTCGACTCGACTATATATATATATATATAATTATAAATGTATATTATATTTTATTTGAATATATATATGTGTATATATATATATATGTATATGTACATATATATTTATAATATATATATATATATTTATATATGTTTTTTTTGGCGGTGTACGTGTATCATGTATGTGTCATAGTGAGTTCTGATTTCTGGATGCTTAGGAATTCCTAAAACAAGTGTTGGTAAATTGTAACGGTCTCCCTGGTTCCTTGACTTCTATTTCACATATTTCTTTCACACTAATGTGTGTATTGCGCCCAAAAAACGCAAACAACAGATGAAAACCAGCACAAAACAACGAACAAACACGTGCTGCATGGGACAACAGCGCTGATCGCGGTCGGACCTCCGGGGCGGCAGTATGCGGTCCCTGCACACAATCTGGCCCCCCGCAAGTGACCCTACAACTGAACTTATTTGAAGAAACTCTAAAATTTGATCCTTGCTACGCCGAGATACGGTTGCTCAGACTCTTGGAGGCAGTCAGTTGGCGACTGTTTATGCGATCGCAGGCTCAAGTGGCCCAATTCTTTTCCAGCAGAGGATTCAAAACTCAACACTTCGTTCTTTCAGACTTGGCCCCGAAGTTGCAGTAAAATTGAAACCTGGCGGCCGATGGCTTTCATCAGCACTGTGCCAAAAACTTCCGGAGGGAATTCCTCAATTTTACCTTTTTTTTCTCGGCCGAAATTCCGCATGTTTCCCGAAAACAACATAAATCGGTCCTGCGACTCTGGCTGCAGATTTGTAGCACCTTGGGGCTGTTTATCACCCCATCAATTGCTTCCCATTTTGTACCGGAGTTTGTGTTGAAAAAATTCAAGGACTGCCTGGCTATGCTGGCTTTGCGCAGGACCAAATGGACTTGACATTACAGGCTACGATTGACCAGCAGCAATCTTTCGCTTCCCAGACTTCCAGCGGACGAGCACCTGAGCTGCGTTAGATTTTCAGTGCTTTAGATGAACCGATGCGGCGTTACCTCGGTCTTGTTCTTTCAATGCCGCCTTGGCTTCGTTTGGCACAATCTGCATTCAGGTGTCTGGGGTGAAGCTGTCAACCGCATCGGGTGTTGTGGTGCCTTGCCATGACTCTGGAAGCGAAGATTTGCATGGGAGAAGTTGCTGAACAGCCATATCGAACAGCAACATGTTTAAGGCGCAAGTGTCAAATCAGAAGGCTGGCTCTTGTTTTTCCCCAAGAATTGGACCCTGTCACAGGATGATTTTGACGCGGCTCACATTGTCCCCACTATGTCTGTCTTCCACTCCTCTTTGAGATCTTGTCACGGCCTGGATCTGGCTTTGTCTCCCTTTCTGTCTTGCATCTTGTCCTCCCACTATTCCTCCTAGGTCTCCCACTCCACTGTCAGATCTTGTCACGACCTGGATTTGGCTTTGTCTCCCACTTTGTCTCCCCCTTTGTTTCCACTATGTCTCCCCCTACGTCCCTTGCGATGTGTCCCACTCCTTTGTGAGATCTTGTCACGACCTGGATCTGGCTTTGTCTCCCTTTCTGTCTTCCATTTTGTCCTCCGCTTTGTCTTCCATTTGTTTCCCCCTTTTTCTCCCACTACGTCTCCTCCTAGGTCTCCCACTCGATTGTCAGATCTTGTCACGACCTGGATCTGGCTTTGTCTCCCACTTTGTCGCCCCCATGTCTCTCATTTTGTCTCCCACTTTGTACCCCGCTTTGCCTCCCACTTTGTCTCTGTGAGATCTTGGCATGACATGGATCTGGCTTTGTCTCCGGCTTTATCTTCCACTATGTTCCCCACTTTGTCTCCCAGTTTGTTTCCCAGTTTGTCTCCCACTCCTCTGCCAAATATTGTCACGGCATGGATCTGGCTTTGTCTCCCACTATGGTCTTTCACCTTCGGCTTTTTGTAGATCGCCAAGAGAGCTGGCGATGCTGGCGTATGATTTTTCAAATTTCTGCTGTTTGGGTTCGTTACTGGCGCACTTATGGCGTGTAAATTGCCAGGTCAGTGCGGGTAGCCGGGTAGCCATGTGCCTGTCGCCACCCCTTAGGTTCTCCAAAATGGCGATGCCAACACCTCGCCTCTCATTGCAGCTTGGCATGGCCAGAAGGTTAAGTTTAGCATCTTATTGCATGTTTTTTCCGACATGTGACACAACACGTTCTACATACGAGTGCCGACAATTTTTTCCATGTGTTGCTTTGCTTCAGGTGTCTTTTCCTGCGCATTGCGTGGCTTGACTTGTCTGGGCTTTATTCCTTGCTTAGCAGAAACTTGTCAAGTCCGTATACTTTTACTTGTGCTGCTTGTACAGTTCTTCACTCGCAGGAAGCCACAGGCAGTGCAGCTTGGCTTGTTCTCAGCGAGATTGATGACGCGCTGAGCTCTCAATTGCCAACTCAAGCAGTGGGTGAGACTGTGCAGGTCTGCCCCTCAGTAAGGCACACAAAACTGAAACTATGATAAAGCAGCTCTTTGCTGTTTTCACCCAGGTGCTCATTTTTGGCATTTTTTTTTGGGACGCCGTTTCGCTGCCGTTCTTTCTAAAGCCTGCAGACACTCCGTGCCAAGGTAATCTTAGTTTTTTGGGTTCCTGAGCAATAGGACCCAATGATTTCAGATTGCTCTCTGTGAGTGGCTTGCTGATGAGGTCGCCTATAGATCACAGGTTGTGGATGTGTCTGTGTTGAAGGACTCTTGTGACCGCCACAGCCACATGTAGAGCGTGTTGTTTTTTCACTTAAATTTGAATGAGAGGCTGCATTGTGCATCGTTTTTATACCTTTTAACGTGGTGGGCCAGTCGCCCTGGCAGGAAGCCCATGGGCATGTGTCAGTGGCTGACATCCAATCCTGCAATTCCATTGCCATCCGACACTTGGGCTGTGCAGATTCGGACATTGATTGCGCTTGCTGATGTGCTCACAAGTTGCAGATTTGGTGCAGCTATTGCTCCAGGGAACTGTTTTGAAAAGTGAGGCCTCTCTGCCTCCGGGCTGAAAGCTGGTGATCGCTGCTTGTGGTTTGATTATGTTCCTTGGCAGGGACACCATGCGCTGTTTGCGTTCACAGTTGGAACAAACATGAGATCCCGCCCATCCTAAAATTTGATTCAAACAGCGCTGTCTCTGCCACAGTGGCGGCAGAGTTAGAGTGGTGGGCTTCTAGATCAAAAATGAAAAGATGCAGATATGAGGACCACAACATGCCCGAAAAACAAGAAAACACTCATAGTTTCAACTCGTTCAAACAAAAAATCGCAGGAACACATTCTAGACGCAAATCCTGTCTGGAAGGCGGTTTGTCAGGAAAGCATGAAATGGAAGAAAGGGCAAGGAACCCCCCTTCCTCTTGGGCGGGGGCGCAGGAAGGATATGAGCAGGATGTACTGTAGCAGGATCATTGTTGTACTTTGTTGGGATTGATTTTTGTGTCATCATTTTGACCCTATGAGCCAGACGGGTCGACCTCATTTGTTACAGAATTTGTTGGCTCAAAAAGCTCCGCCATGGCATAGTACTCCCCTCTCGTACCCTTTGGTAATCTGACAGACCCATGGAAGCTGATTTTAGTCAAGAAACTCAAGTCAGAAAAAATCTGTCACCAAGAGCTGCACAGAGGGCCAAAACCCAAAAGTTCTCGATCGCGGCTTGAGCCCAAACACAGGCAAATTTTTTTGGTAGCTCGACCAACATGTCTACAGTATTCTCGTTTTGTACCGAGGCACAGATGAAATGGTCAAAAGCAGGATTGGAAATTCTCGATGAATGGCAGCTGGGAGTAATGCACTTCGACATTGATGTGCTGGCTCCTGAGCAAAGTGACCTCAAAGGGTATGTTTTGTGGATGCTAACCGGTGGCAACCAAAGTGGCATTCTAGCTAGCCGCTTGAGGCCATCGGATGGCGTGTGGTGTCATACCACCCACCTTTCCACATTCGTGCTCGTCAGAAGCTCATGACACAGTATTAAGAGCTTGGATTTTGCGACCAACGCTTATGGCTTGCTAAAGTTTATTTGTGAACATCTGCAAACAGCTGGAATGGCAGTGAGCAGCATTGACTTTTGAGGCATCTGGTCCTGGAGTCGATGTGACAATGGTTGTTGCGATCTCGTACCTGTGTCGCAAGCATTTTGATATGAAAACTGCCATAATGAAGAGACCTGAAGGATGGTCAAAGTACTCATACTAGAGATTTCTGGTACCAAAGTAGCTCCCCTTCAAAATCACTATACTTACGATGATTAGGTTCCACAGGTTTTCAGTTCCTGGGCACTCATGCTCCCCATGTTCCCCAGCACTCGACAGGACCTGTACTATCAGCTTGCTTGCCACTGCAATTTTCACCTGTTGGTGTGTGCGTCGCAAAAGACAGCGAAGAGAGGAGCGCAGCAGAGCGCAGCGGGGGTAGCTGAGGATGCTAACCGGTGATCCTCAACTGTTGACCGTGTGCAGAGTATGTGAGGCGCAGAAGGCTGAAGAAGCGTTCAGAAGGGTTGAGGCCTCTGAACAGCCTATGCATGCAGCCCGTTTGTTCTATGGTGGCACTTTGTGGACCAAATCATGTGTGCTGACAGGGGCGATTCTATGATCAATATCGCCACAGCTTGTTTGCGATCGCTCAGACGGCCGTTGACGACGGGGCGAAAGGACGATTTTCCATTTTTTCCCATTGCTATCAAAACAACAGAGGACATAAAGGAATTAATATGCATGAGTTGGAATGAGCTTCTCCCTTGGTCAAGGTTCATTTTGAGCCGAATTTACTGGAACATACTGGAACGTGAAATCAGCCTGCAGGAATTCTGATTCTAGGAATCAAGTCAGCTGTGGCGGCAACGCCGACATGGTGGAAACTTTTGCAAGAGGACCTGTGGGACACTCAGTGTCTCAGTATACTTTTGCAAAATTTACTCAGTTACGAGTCTTGTGCCTCAATTTCCGAGCATTTTTGATCATCAAACTTTTGAGGTACAAGGCCCACCTTGACAGGAAGGCTCCTTTTGTCGATTTCGGCGAACGACTCATTGACTTCAGCAATATCCAATTCCAGCAAGTTGCAAGGGAGGTGCTAAGCCTGGACCTCAGAGCATGCGCCAGACATATCAAGTGGCAATGCATAGCTAGGCCAACTCGTGTGAGGTGCAGGTGTGTCGGCAAGGTGAGACTAGCTATGTTTAGCTTCTGAGGTGAGACCTTGGACCGCGAAACAAGAGGGAAGACCTTTGCCATCGTGGCGATGTGTTTGGAAGCGGATACTGCATATGTAGAAGATGACGTCAGACGGCACAACAACTCGAAAAAGAGCACTCAAGGAGCTGTTTGCCTCTCAGGGAATTGTACCTGAGTTGCTTTGAAGTTTTGAAATGGGTCAAATCCTGTTGCTAACTTTGAAAACAACTGACTGAGGCCAAGCGCATTCTTCCCTTCTTTCACAGTTCGAAGAGGGCCGCCGTGAATGGCATCCACATGGTACGCTCATCAGATTCACTCGCAGAGTTCTGTGTGTTGACTGGCCCTCAGAAAGCTTTTTGCAAAAGCCGCAGGACGTGGAGACCAATCGCGGAGTGCGCGGCCACACGTGGTTTTCATTCTACCGAAACACCGTGTTGGACATCATCATGACGTGCATGGACGAGGGTGCTTCAGGACTTCAGGGTAGTCGATTTATCGGTGTTCGACCTGTGGCCGTGGCGGGGGCCGGGTAGGTGGCCAGTGGTGCAGTAGTGCAGTAGTGATGACCCCCCTAGTTTCAGGGGTTTTAACAAACGTTTTCTGGAGAAAAGGTTGATTTACGGAGTAAAGCCTTTGTTTTAAAGGTTCACATCGTTCACTTTAAGCTTGAAAACTAAGGTTTTCATGAGCTGGCAATTGTGTGCAAAACAGCTGTGAGCAGGAAACAAACCTTTCCAGAGGAAAACAAGGCGTTCTCAGCGCAAAACTCAAGCTTCGCGACCCAAAACACATCTTTTGAAAAAAGTTGGTTTAAGACTCAAAACTCAAAACAAACTGGCCGGACAGGGTTTGGAAACCCTGGAAACCAACCTTTTTTCACGTAGTTTTGTTTGTTTGTTTCCCCACAAACCTGCTTGAAACTATTAGGCGCAGAGTTTGTCCCCACTCGCAACATAGTTTCTTGTTTGTTTTTTGGTTGTCTCGAAACGCTAGGAGGAAAACTACGGTTTCCATCCAGAAACTAGAGTTTCCAAACGTTTGTTTCCCTGTTGAGAAACATTTGTTTTATCCATGTTCTTTCCTTCCACATGACTGCTGCTTGTCTTTTGCTATTCTCTCACCATGCATGCTTGACCCCCAGCCCTTCCTCAACCCCATCGGCGCCAACAATTTTCAGCTCCCGCTTCTAGAGAACAGCTGTATATGCAACAACGCAAGGTAGCTCTGAAGGACACGTTCTGCCTCACTGGGCGTGCCGGGTGTGTCTATGCGGTTGCAGTGTGCTGGGTGGGTGGGCTGGGATCTTGGTGTGGTACGTTCTCCTCGAGGTCAGCAAAGGCTCAGTGTTATTGCTACTTCGCCTTCAGAAAGCGCGCTTGGCTAAGTTTCCCGTCGCACTCTTGGCCCAACATAGTGAGCACACGTTCCAAGAAGCCAATGGTAAGCTCCCCTCGGGGACTGACCGACATGATACTGACATGTAAAGCAAGGCGTAGAACTCAAAACTCATGTCTATTGCAAAAGGCATGCCTCTGATATACTTGTAGTGTCGCTGTCACCCTTGCCTTGTTGACAATGTGGTGTTTTTATTTTTTTCACAGCTGACAATTTTCGACTCCACCTGGCATGGATGGTACTTGTATTGGGTTTTCAAACATCGTTGTATATTCGGTCCATATGTTCAGGATGGCTTGGCCGCCCTATCTCACATCTCATGCATGGTGGGAGAGTTGTCTGTGTTTTCTGGCAAGGCACCCATCGGTGACTTCTCATACATTGCAAGGATCAAAGGAAGGTACAGCTTCATGTCATCGTAGGTTCCCCCGTAACCATTTCGCCACACATTTGGTGAAATCGCTAGTTCGAAGGTAAATCTGCACAACACCTAAAGGGATCCGGAAAGAAAGACTGTCGAATCGAACTGGGTCAAAGATTGAGAGAGAGAGAGAAACAAAACAGTTCGATTGAGAGCAAACCATGAATTCACCACAAAAACAGGCGCACAACCATTTATACTTAAGTTTAGGATGCACGCATGCGACTGCTAAGACATGGTTTCCATTGAAGATAGGCTTGGTCTCTCAACGAGACGCTCTTGCACTCCTCCTCTATGAACCGCCGACACCCTGAAGGCAAATCTCACAGCAGCCCAACCCACAGCCGCGGAAGTCTTTGATACCCACGCCCCCGAGGCATCATGTCACAAAGGGATGCACCGTTGTAACCCCGAAGCTGCACTGACCTGATTTGAACTATCAGGATGGTCATGGCAGCTTCCCTCGTTCACCTTTAGTTTGGCCATCCTGCCCCTGCCGATGGCTTAGAAGAGTTTTTTGGATCAACCATCAACCATGAGATTGAACTGAGACCTGGGGATCTCAGGGGATCTCACTGCCCACCACATCCCACCAGATCCTCTTGGAACGTGGTAGGCACAGGTCTTAGTCCAGAAACCCGATATGCAGATCCAAAACCCTACAGGGCAGCACTTAACAGGCTCAATGTTGCCCGCCTTTTTTCCCCACATGACCTGTGAATGCGGATTCAATCGTTGCAGGACTCACAATGTTGGGAATCCAACCGCATATTGGCGGAGAAAATACCTACCTTGAATTTCCTGCCCTTGAAGAAGATGTGCGGGGGCCTCAGGGTGCCTTGAGAATCTTTCATCTCAAGATGGTTCAGTGGTTCCCAAGTGGTTCCCAAGTGGTTCCCAAGTGGTTCCCCTGGTTTCCCAGGACTTACGCCTACAAGAACCGCCTCTATCCCTTTGATGGTCCAGGTGTCCCAGACCCAACCTTCAAGCGGGTGAAGCTCGAAGATTTACGTCAGAGGCTTATTTTGTTCGCAGGTCCGAGACATGTTCTCGATGCCAGTAGGACCGCACAAGGCGGTGGCGGAAGTTTCAAAGATAGGAAACTATGGGAAAGGTTGCTTAGATGATTGTCTGCAACTGAATCCACGTGTTACTCCATTTGTCTTGTTGTCTATCTATCTATCTACCTACCCATCTATCTAGCTACCTGCCTATCTATCTCCCTATTTGTCCATCTCCCTACCTACCTACCTACCTACGTATCTATCTATCTATCCATCCATCCATCCATCCATCTATCTATTTGTCCATCTATCTATCTATTTATCTATCTACCTATCAATCTATCTATCTGTCTATCTATCTATCTACCTATCAATCTATCTATCTTTCTATCTATCTATCAATCTATCTATCAATCAATCTATCTATCTAATTCAATGTAATTCTTTGAAATTATATCTAATTCTATCTAATTCTATCTAATTCTATCTAATTCGATCTAATTTTATCTAATTCTATCTACCTACCTACCTACCTATCTACCTATCTATTTATTTATCTATCTTTCTTTCTTTCTTTCTATCTATCCCTCTATCTATCTATCCATCCATCTATCTACCTACCTATCTATCTATCTATCCATCCATCCATCCATCTATCTATTTGTCCATCTATCTATCTATTTATCTATCTACCTATCAATCTATCTATCTGTCTATCTATCTATCTACCTATCAATCTATCTATCTTTCTATCTATCTATCAATCTATCTATCAATCAATCTATCTATCTAATTCAATGTAATTCTTTGAAATTATATCTAATTCTATCTAATTCTATCTAATTCTATCTAATTCGATCTAATTTTATCTAATTCTATCTACCTACCTACCTACCTATCTACCTATCTATTTATTTATCTATCTTTCTTTCTTTCTTTCTATCTATCCCTCTATCTATCTATCCATCCATCTATCTACCTACCTATCTATCTATCTATCCATCCATCCATCCATCTATCTATTTGTCCATCTATCTATCTATCTGTCTGTCTATCAATCTATTTATCTATCTACCTATCAATCTATCTATCTGTCTATCTATCTATGTATCTTTCTATCTATCTACCTACCTACCTATCTATCTATCTATCTATCTATCTATCTATCTATCTATCTAATTCCTTGCGCCTGCCACAGCAAGTTACGCTGAAACGCTTCAAAGCGGCCCGAATGTCTCTGTTTTTGACACTCTTGACTTTGAAGTCTTTAAAAGAGGAGGCTTTTGAAAATTCAACTTCCAGAAGTGCTTGGAGCTGACAGTTTTTAACACTTTTGATTTCCAAATCGTCAAAAACACGAGGTGTTTTGACACGTTTTCAAAGCTGAACTTCCAAAACTGCCCCGAGACGGTCACACTGTGCTTTTTGGACCTCACGTCCTGCCAGCTCTGCGCCCGCCGTTCTTGCGAGCCTACTTTTCGACCTTCTGCAACCACTTTTCATCCTCCAAAAAATATGGTGATTGGCGAGATTCCTGACATTTTGCGCACGTGTATCTTCTTTCTTTTGCCTCTTTTGAGTTCTCACTGATTCTTCGAATTCTTCTGACTCTGCTGACTGGTTTGGCTGCATGTTGCAATAAGTCGGAAGTTTGATTGCCAAATGTGTTTCGATGATTTGAGCCATGTCTGAGTCGGTATGGTTTTTCTTAATCAAAACCATTTCTCAAGGTAAATTGCCATGTCACTAGATGTACATTTTGACACATACCTAAACTGTTTAGATTCCACTGCGATTGTTCTGTTGTGCTGCACCGGTGGCAATTCTAAGGACGCAGGATAGAGAGTGAAACAAGCGGTGGTGTCTTTGTCGTAATTGTTTCTTGTTCGGACTACCACGCCCCGTCCGCCAAGCAGATCATCCGAGATTTCAACGAAACTGTCACTGAAGGTGGCAAGGCCCCTGCCTCAACGCGTGCGATGCAGGTGATCATACAAGCCAATTTGCGCTTTTTCCAAGCGCAGTCAGACAAGTAGCCTGTTGAAGCTGAGACTCACCTCTGTGGCAGCCATCCTTTAACAATATGTGGGTAGCAAGAGCAGAAATGGTATAGCAGTAGTAAACCATCCTCCAAATCACCTTAAATTGGTCCTATAAACCATCAGAAAGGGGTTGTTTATCATTCCCATATAGACATACACACACAAATATGTATATATATATATACACATATAAGTATATATCTTTTATGTGTGTATATGTTCACACATATATATATATATTTGTTTATTTATTTACTTTTATACACAGCCAAATGTATGTATATATATATATATCTACGTATGTTTTGAGAAATGGAGGCTCACAACCAGCGAGACGTAGCAAGAAGTGATGCCTTGAGGTGATGCGAGCTTGGGCCACCGCCAACGATATGTATTTAAGCAAAGGAGAACAAGATCACACGCCAGCGCCACAAACTGCAGAGGTTGGGTGGCACCACATTTTTTTCGCAACAAATTGTTTTTTTTTTTTGCTCGACAAATTTTAACTCAGTGTGACAAACTTGTGTTTTCCTGTTGTTTCCTCCTATGTTTTGTGCTGACCCATACATGAAAAACATGGGTCAAGTGATGCAAAGCAGTGCACTGTGTTAGGCAAATGGGATTTTATGTAGATAACACATGATTAGATATACACGATTGTAGATGCAGGCACGCGCACACTTGCGAAGTCAGATTAGGCTATGTCATCTTCAGTGTATTTTGTCCACTGGTACTGTCGCGGAAGCGAAGGCATCACCTAGCGAATCACTCAGCTACGCTTACGGGTTTGAAGATGAGTGATTCGCTAGGTGAATCATTACTTAGGTTCTTCTGTAACTGTTTGAAATTGAAACTGCCATCCCAGAAGAAGAGAGACCATCGGTTAAAGTAGAGGCGGGTGATCACCGCACCAATCCCCCATTTCACCATAGCTGCCATAGCTTCATTGTGTTAGATATGTATGATGAGCCTCACGCCCGTGCATACATGAACAATGAAATGAGGGCCTTTCAAACGAGGGTGGATACACACTAGCAAAGACATTGATGTCAAAATTGAGTAACTCTTACTCAGGTTCAGGGCGTGCGTTCCTCAAGTTTTATTTTTGTTTTGAATGCGGGAACTATAGGCATCGATCCCTTGCTCAACGGGACCACCAAATGATGAATGTCGCAGATCGCTGAATCCCTCCACGGGCCCTTGATTGCGAAGGAAACGTGGAACGGCGATGCAACGATAAGATAAACCAAGCGGTGTCAACTTCTGCAGGTACACAGATTGGCGCCCGAATCTGCGTCACGTAGTATCCATAGCTGTCTTGGTTGGCAGCAGAACTACGGACTCCGTGCTGCCCCTGCTGGTAAATGAACCAAACAGTGGACAATTCCTAGCAAAACTCTTGGAAGCAGAGGTGAACACACACACAGACATTCACACACAAACAAATATTTGTATATGAAATATAGGCAGGCAGTTGAGCATGCGTTAGCTTTGCCATCCTGTTCATCATCTGCTTTATTCGCGCCGTGTGGCAAATCTTTTATCGATGGACCTTCCCCCCACTTGCTTGATTTGGCCAACAGGGCCTCAACGTACCCGTTGTTTCCATGTCAATGGATGCAGGAGGGGTTGACAAACTTTTGGAAGCAGTGAGGAATATGTGAATTGGCGTTGAGACTTGCAGGTTGTCCAACAGCGACGCTCGCAGCAACATGGCGCAATCGAACAGATCGTCCAGCTCTCCGTTAAGGAGGCAGATCAGACAGTCCATCAGCATGAAGATCAACCGATCTCCGTTCACCGCCCCGAACCTCACGCACCTGCGGAGCCAGCGACTTTACCTGCGCCGTTTCTTCAGGCACCTGTGGATGCTCCCGAAGACGGGCTTCCGATTTTGTCGGACCCTGTGATGCTGTGGGATGCCCAAGTGCCGGACACGTTGGAGATTGAAGAGGCTGGCCTTGAAGAGGTGCGGTGACCGTGGACTTCACATGGATTGTGGGAAACCTTGGATTGTTCACAGAAATTTGTCCCTGGGATTCTGATACCGGTCCCAAATGTCCAACTATGTCAGAATAGTGAGCCCCGAAATAAGCATGGTTATGATAGATTGGAGTCTGAGGTACAGACCTGTTTGAAACTCGTTGCCACCTTGGTATTTAATGGCATGTACAATCATTTGCATGTACTCTACACCCACCACAGAGATAGAATGAAGATCCGATCATCAAGGGCAGGCTCTACTGTACAGCCCCCCTACACCAAGACAGTCCGAATCAAGTCCAAGCTGAGAGTCCTACCCAATTGGACTACACATCTCAGACTCCTTTGCAAGACAATGACTGATTTAAGTGGATCCAGACCCCAGACGATGCTTCGCCAGGAGAGACAGAGGCAAGGTGGCAACAGCAATGAAAGCGGAGGGGAATTCATGGCTGTGTTGCCAGGAGCAGTTTCGTAGTAGGTTTCGGGTGGGAGCCTTTCGCATGTCCGCACTGACATTAAGAAAAATCCAAGGAAGAACCAAAAACACATTTGGATAGTTGTCACGACCAGGCCACCATTTTATCATTTTTCCATTTTTTTCATGGCGGAAACTCGGAAACTTGCTAGCCATCGCACCAAGCCCAAAGGTTTGCATTTCAACATATTTCAACTATATCCAAACCGCAGAGAGGCCTGAGATATGGAGTACATCCAACATATTCCAGCATAAAGCGAGTCGCTTGAGAAAGCCAGGTTGTTGCACGGAAAAACAAGTGTAGGAAATATTTCAGGACCAGGATGGGTCCTTCATTCGCGGAATGGTCAAATCCTCGCAGATGGGACCCTGAGCCATACGAGGATGGGTTCCGCCAATCTCCAGTGTCATGGTGCAAACGTAAAACGTGCTCATGACGACGTGGGTTCCTGAAATGGACACTGACGTGCCATCCTCTCCTCCAAAATGCTTGACAGTAATAAACCACGCAAAGCTGAATTCCTCTAGGAAAATATCGAGTCATGAAACACTATACAGACCCGCCCTGCCAAACAGCCCCCAGGCTCATAGCCAAGAGGTTCATTTGTTTCAGGCAACCACAAGGCCTAGGGGTTCTTTGTGCCATGGGAAGGAAACCGCTGACAGCCCAAAGGGCAAGAAATCCGATGGTTTTTGACCCGCTTGACCGTCAGACCCAGTTGAATTGCAAAGGACTAAGTGCGGATTTTGCGTAGAAAAACGTCACCAAGATCTCTGGCAAATTTTGCATCCATTGCTACAGGGTTCGACGGTTTGAGCAGGCAGCACAGCTGGTCACTGCGATTCCCCGCATCTTGAAGAGATGCGAAGCTGATCACTGTTTCACCCCGCATCTTGCAGATAGCATCACTTTAAAGTCAACCGCGAAGTTCTTGCGGTTGTGAACCGCAAAGTTCTTGTGGTTTACTTTGCTGTTAGCAGGATTTTCTTGAGTTCTTTGATTTGATTCTGTGAACATTGTAAGAGACAGTAGAGCACATATAGACTGAAGATATCGTTGTATTCTGTCATACAATTTTCTTCTTTGTTTATGTGACCGCCTGTGACAGCAACATGGACCAAACCCATTGTTTCATTGAGAAATGCATTCATTTGGGCGCGCCATCGAGTCCTTAACATGTCCTGGTCCAAAGACCAGGGCATGCAGATGCCAAACAAAGCGGCGCAGCACTCCAAAAGAATCTGCTCAGGCATAGATGTACAATGATTATTGTGGAGCAACTCCAACTGTGAATGTGTTCACATCCGAATCTCGTTCACATTCTTGGTGTTATGGCAATTTTCTTCAGAGTTTCTGAATATGTGATGACGATGTCATTGCCAATGAGTTGATTCTGCACCTGATCTCCCGCATCGTCTTCCATGGATATCCGAACATCATGAACGAAACAGTGCCCGCCGACAACAAAGACACCGTCCAGAAAACCCTGCAATCGTGCTGTATTTTCTCAAGTGTTCATGGAAACTCTCTACTAAGAAGCTCTATTTTCGTGATCATGTTGATGAATCGCGCCTGCCAGATTGTGACTGAAGAGTTCATTTTAATATGTATTTGACCATTGACGTTTGCAAACATTTGCCACAACCAGGTGGTAGATCTAAAGATTTGAATCATCCACGGTGGTCTCTGCCCACAGCTTCGCAGCGCTGGCCCTAAAGGCAGGACTTGTGGCCTTAAAGATTTGAAAACGAGAAAGTCACCACTACATAATGAAAATATGACATAATAATTTATGAAAAAATAAATTTATTTAATATAAGTTATATAAGTCAATATGACATAATAATTTATGAATATAAGTCATAATGATTCTAACGAGAAAGACTTATATTATGAAATATTGTGAAGGGAAAGTCAGGGTTTTGAACATCACTGATATGCCCGCTACGGAAGCGACTGCAGTTGGTGACCTGGGCTAGTGCGCTTGGGTCGCTATGGCATGGAACCAGACTGCTGCGGGCCAGGCAAGGTGGGACACTGCTTGCTGAGCGATCAAACTCTTGAACCATCTTACGGCCTGAAAACTGAAAACCGGTCCTTGTGCTTCAGCGTTGCGGTCGCAATTTTGGTGACAAGGCTTTACATGCCACTGCAAGCAACTAGTAGCATCTCTCATTGCCAGGAAATGCATCATGATGCTGTTGTTGGTTGTTCGGTTCATTTTTTCTTACCCGAACAGCATTCGGAATCCAACCTAAAATAGATTGTAGCATACCCATTCCACCGCCCAAACCAAACGGATCCCACATCTACATACGTTTTCCATGCAGTACCACCGAGGACATATCAAAAAGGACATATCAAAATCCCAGAATATTGAGGAAGATCTTGAGCGAGCATCGAATTCGTGTGGAACATCAGTTGAAAGTAACATGCCCTACGTCATCCACCCACTGCTTCAAAGATCCAACGTGGTTGCAAGAGTGCAGAACAGAAAACCATTTCCAATTTTTGCAAAAGACAGTCGGTACTCGTACTGCGAACGATGAGAGAGGTTCTATGCGAGACGAGGGGTCATGAACTCTTGAAAGGTGGCAGGAGTGAATTCCCACCGCGGGCTTGAGCGGAGGTATGAGGAATGGACAGTGTGCAGAGTGCAAAGTTGCGGGATCCGCACGGCTCCTGTCAGGCAGGTCCGTGTCAGGCACGCCATCCTAGCCTTGAGAAGGTTTTTTTCACCTGGTTATCAATAAGGTAGGAGCCGGAAGGTTTATGAGATTTATTTGCGTATTCTTCATGTATTCTTCATATATTCTTCATATTATAGTACTTGTTGCCTTGGTGCATGATGTATTAAATGAGATGATTTGTGATACCATCACTCAGTATCACAGATGCCTGTTTGTTACCTGTGTGCACTCTGCCAGCGTAGTTCGGGGTTCTTAGGCCTCACCGCCGATTTTTTCTTTAAGGCGAACAATTAAGACAACATTGCAATGCTTACTTCACAATCCTCGTCCACTCCTACGTCTTTTTCCTTCTCTCTCTCTCTATTTTTCTCTCTTTCCTTATCTCTCTCTCTCTCCTTCTATCTTTCTGTTTCTCTTCCTCTTTCTTTTTCTTTTTCTTTTTCTCTTTCTCTTTTTCTTTCTCTTTCTCTTTTTCTTTCTCTTTCTCTTTCTCTTTCTCTCTTTCTCTCTTTCTCTCTTTCTCTCTTTCTCTCTTTCTCTCTTTCTCTCTTTCTCTCTTTCTTTCTTTCTTTCTTTCTTTCTTTCTTTCTTTCTTTCTTTCTTTCTTTCTTTCTTTCTATCCTTCTATCCATCCATCCATCCATCCATCCATCCATCCATCCATCCATCGATCTATCTATCTATCTATCTATCTATCTATCTATCTATCTTGTTTTTTCTCTGTGTCTCTGTCTCTCTCTCTCTCTCTCGCTCTCTTTCTCTCTTTCCTTCTCTCTCTTTCCTTCTCTCTCTCTTTTCTCTCTCTCTCTCTCTCTGTCTTTCTCTCTCTCTCTCTTCCTTTCTCTGTTTCTTTTTCATTTATCCCTTGGACGCCCGGGCAAAAAATATCTTTCTCTTTCTCTTGGCAATTGGAGTTTTAGTTTTGAGAACGGACCAGCTCTCCAAACGTAAAACAGCATGATTTTACAAGTCTAATGTCCTGCATCGCAAGCTCACTTTCCCGCCTGGCTCCACTCCACCTCGAACCTGGAAGGGGTGCGTTGCATGTCCATGGTTTGTGTCAGATAGGTTTCCATGTTTCTCTCTTTTTGGTCGTCCTCATGTCAGAGGAGCTCTCTTCCCCGCTCCCCCCACGCCACCCCCTAAAGGGTTGCATTGCATGCTTCTACTTAGTGTTGCTTGCTTTTCCTGTTTTTGTGATCGCTGTCTACGTCTATATACGTGAATGGATCGCACCTCCCTTAGGGAAATCCCAAGTTGACCCAAAGGGGTCGCACAGCATTTTTCCATCAAGTCTCTTTGCGTTTCGTTGCTCCTGGTGGCCTTCTCTGCCAGAGGAGCTCCCGTTCCAACCTCCCTCATCAACAGCCCTACAGGGTGGCAGTGCATGCCTCTCTGAAGTCTTATGTCTCTGTATGCCTTATTCTTGATCCGCTGTCAAAGCCCACCCTTCCTAAAAGCACGGCATTGCAATTTTCCATGTTAGTCAGATGTGATTTCTTTGTTCTTGATCGCTTCGTTTTTCAGACCCGCCTTTTGCCCATGTCAGGGGATCCCCCCGAAGTTGTTTTGCTGAAGCCTTCGTTGAGCATCGCATAGCTTCCAGGTGGACAGTCGTCGCTCCTATCTCTGGAGAACAAGATGGAGACAAGGATCGCAGGGGCGGCACAGGAGAGCATGGAAAGAAACATGTCGCGGATTGAAGACATAGAAGAGCACAGGATGTTCTCATTGTGACTAAAGACTGAACCCACATACTTGTTGATCTTTTTTGTATATCCCAATGCAGTTTCCATGGATGAGTCACGCAGCCACAGGCCATAGATGAGACGCAAATCACAACAATTACTTTTGTACCTGGATGTGCCTGTATCAAAAACGCTTCGCCTGAATGTTGGACCGGGTGTGTATGCGCTGAGGCACATTTGAATAGCTGTGCCTAAATCTTTCTACCTGCATTTGCGTGCCCGACTCATTAAAACTGATGTGCCTGAACGTTTGTACCTGAATGTGCTGCAATAAAAGACCTGCGCCTAACCTGGGTTTGCCTGCCCTTAGGCATATAACAACTGCTGTGCTTAAACGTTTCTACCTGTATGTGTCTGCAGTGCAATACAGACCTGTGCTTGAACGATCGAATCTGAATGTGCCTGTATTGATGAACACATTCAACTTATTTCAACTTGCTGTGCCTAAGCACTTGTACCTGGATGTGCCTGCCCTTAGGCATTTTTAAATCGCTGTGCCTAAGCGTTGGTAGCTGGATGTGCATGCGCGTACCCTGATCCACTCTGTGGTGCTGCCTAACTGGCCCCGGAAAATGGGCAGCTGGCTTCCACCTCTCAGATTCTGGTTGGTGGTTTCAAACATCTTGACATTTTCCTTAGAAATTGCTTAACATGTTTCATTGTCCTTAGAAATTCCATGTCATCTTTGGTGCTTCCATTTCCTAGTGATTGTGAACAAATGGTTGGTGATTCATGTTTTTCAAAGGGGTTGAAACATGTTGAAACCACCAACCAGCTTTATTTCCCTGTAGTTTCAGTTTTAAGTCATTGGGGGTATTGGATTGGGTGGTCACACAAAGGGATTAACAATGAGAAACAAGGGTCGAAGATGTTCAAAGGTGATCAGTTCAATGAAAAGGGCCTAGCTATGATAGCTCACGCAAGAGTTGAGAACATCTTCTTTGGTGCTACGCGCCGCAAGAATGGGTATCCGTTCTAGCTTTTCAGTAGGTTGGCCTTGAATAGGTAGATGGTCCTGAAACACATCGCAAGTGATCCGCAGGTATTCCGAGGATTGCCACTGCATAGTGATCATCCCGTGGTCAGACCCTCGGAAACACCGCCTGCCAATCTCAACAAGTCTTCTGTCCAAGATATTCTTGTTTGAAGGAACCCATTTACACGATCCAGTGATTTCAGCACTTGCACTGGAAAGGGAGTGTACCATAGTGTACCTGTCAGCGAGTCGTTTGTTGCTAGAAGAGTCTTCCATGAACTTGGCAGAAAACCAAAGAGGTGCAGGAGAGTCTCCCGAACAGATTTTGAGTCGTTGTACTCGGTTTGATCAAGATGTTAGGGAGATCAATCAGATCGTATCAGAGTGATCCATCAAATCGCATCAGATCGTATGAGAATGTATCAAATCCCTTCAGTCTTGTCATCTCAAGGCAATCTGCCATGCTAGACAGCAGGCAGCATGTGGGGTGCCAGTCCCAGCTATTTGGAACCGAGCTATGAGCCGACCTTCCTGCTGCCAATGCCCAGCTATGAATCGAGCGGGCCTATAGCTGAGCAGAGTGCACAAGAAATGGTCACAGATCCGCAGGTCCAGTGGTGGGTGAAGAAGATCAACGAGCACAACGCTTCCAATTCGGCTTATAAGCTGCGTAGTGTCGGGAGCATGCGGCCCACCAACCTTGGTCCCACTCAGCCCAAGGGATGTCGCAACAAGGCCAGGGAACAACGTGTGAAGTTTCAAGACCAACGACTCATTCCAGATGTGCCAAGGCCTTTGAAGTACCCCTGCGACA
This sequence comes from Symbiodinium kawagutii, assembly GCA_009767595.1. Taxonomy (NCBI): domain Eukaryota; class Dinophyceae; order Suessiales; family Symbiodiniaceae; genus Symbiodinium; species Symbiodinium kawagutii. The sequence goes on along the minus strand of VSDK01006506.1, from coordinate 236,958 downwards.
TGGAACTTGCCATCCGCTTGTCGGACTTGGAGGCGAGTATGGATGGCCATGGTCACTTTTGGTCCGAAATTCGCGGCATGCTCCGCATGAGCTTCGAGAGCGCCTTCGACTCGGTGAACAAAGCGGCACAAGCACATGAAGAACTCTGCAAGAAGACCGAAGTGTTGAAAAACAACCCGGAAGCCATGGAGAAAGTCAAGAAAGCCAAGATCTACACCCGCGACGTCTTGTTGTGGCGCTGGTTTGGCTTGACGGCTTGGATTTACAACCAGGCAGGGGGTCACCAAGGGTGAAGTTCAGTTGGGCACCAATCCTTGGGACAACTGCCATCCTTTCAATTGAATTTTGGCACTTTGAGATGCGATATACTTGTTCACAAAAGTCACTAAATATCATGCTTGGTGGGGATATGTGTTTTAATGTGTTTTATATTTGTGTTTTGTGGTTTTGCATTCTTGGCTTATTCACGCTGTATTCACATTAATTAACTTTGCAGCTTTGGATTCTTGATGCTTTCCAGTATGTGCTTTGCCCTCGCCAACATTACCCTATAGTAACTTGTTTCAAACCTTGGCCCAACTGATTTGTGCGAAGGGTACTGAGACCTGAGGCCGAGTCGGAGTTCTTTCAATCCTATGGGCGAGAAATCGAGAGTCAGCTGATGAATTCCGTAGCCAAGATTCGTCAAAGGCTGATGCAGAACCTGATGAGGAGGCCTTGTTGGCACAAGTTACAGAAGATGTTGATCCAATGTGCAGCCGAAGACTCGTGGACACCGGAACTTCAAGGCCTTTTGAACCGCTTCCACTTCACCATTGAGAGCTTGGGTGGCCTCACGAATCCAGTGCTTCAGGAATCACGTCTGTCCCCAGAAGAGGAGAGAGAGCTGCTGGAGATTGAGGAGCAAGAGGCCAGGGAACAAGCTGCCGAACAAGAATTCGAAGCTGAGGTCTGGAACAACGCAGGACGAAAGGTCTCAGAATCCGTGGTGGGTCTTCTGGGCCTAGATGACCTCGATGATTTTGATCTTCGTGATGGCAATGCCGCAGGGACCTATGGTGCAGTTCCTATGATGGGCGCGTTTGACCAGATGGGCGCGTTTGACCAGATGGGCGCGTTTGACCAGATGGGTGCCTTTGACCAGATGGGTGCAATTGACGAGGTAGACGGCGATCCTGCCTTTGCCGCTGTTGATACACGCGCCTTTCACAGCACTTTTTGGGACCCACAATATCCAAATGGCCACCAACTGCCACCGGCTTTCAGCTGAAGGTAGAGCCCCCCTTGAGATCTCTCCGTGTGAGTTCAGAAATTGCAGCATAGCAAATTTGGAAATCCTGATGCCGAGTAGGCTTGACAGACAAGCCGTCCAATGCTCACGAAAACAAAAGTTAAAGCAGAATTTGGGGACATTGCAGTGTGAGAATTTGAGGATTGACAAGTTGTGGGGGACAGAATCCACGCAGACCCTGTCACACCCAGGTGGCAGCCTGATCGATCAGCAGGTTCAGCAGGCCGAGGGGTTCCACTGCGACTGTCAAGGGCTTGAGCTTTTTAAGGTGCCAGGGCAGGTCGCTGGTCTAAGTGGTCAGTTTTCTCGGCAGAAGTAGCTGGGATTTTGCAACACTGCAATTGATATTTCTATTGACTGATGCTATTGCAGTCCATGTCGATTTTTGAATTGTGGATGCCTCGCACGAAATGATTGTCGACCTAACATTGCACAAATCTACATGAAACGAAGCAAAACCTATAGACATGGCACTGCAATAATCTATGCACATACGAGCGCAGTGATATATGGACACAACACTGCAACAATCTAAAGACCTGAAACCGAGCAAACCTATGCACAGGACACTGCAATAATTTAAGGACATTACATCCGCTAATTATTGATGCACATAGTGCCGCGATAATCTATAAACATAACACTACCTGACTCTAAAAATGTGAAACCGAGCCAATCTATCGGCATCACACTGCTAATCATGTATCATAAGAATAGCGTGGTAATCCGTAGGCAGGACTCTGCAATGGTCCATGGTAGTAAACTTAAAGAAATATGCATATAATAGTATGGCAATTTAGGGACATAATCTTGTAATTATATGTAGAATACTCATACCATCAACTACTTACCCCTCCCCCCCAGGGATTCAACTTTAGACCCATTTTTTGGAGTCTAACTTGAAATTCCCTAAGGCTTAGACCAGCACAACATGTGGGATTCTAGACCTTGCGGGGGACAAACTTGACCCGAGGGTTTGGAATGGTATTCCCGTCAAAGCTTGATGGTCTTACGGCCCCTGCTTCCAGAGAGTAAAAATTGTTTTAGAATAGGTACAGTATGCAAATTTACATATAGGCATGCATACACATTTATATATGTCTACAAATGCAATCATATGATATCATATGCATATATGATTTTGTGCTGCCAAACTTCCAGAAACAGGAAACCTCACTTGACCCAAATCATTTTTCCCGCGTTTGAGTTTGAGTTTCTGCGCTTGTTTTCCAGCTATTTTCTCGCTGCTATCCATGTTAATATCATCCCACTGCTAACTGTCTAACCAGCTATTCCCCTGTAGTCCGAATCATCAGCATTGTTACCTTAACATCACACTCCCCTACTACTTAGCGAGCTATTTCCTGCTATCCATGTTCATAATCATCGGTTGGAAGTGCTGAGGCATGGTTCCATGAACCTTAGGTCTAAGATGGTTTGCTGAGGCATGGTTCCACGAACCAGCCCCCAGGAAACCATCTTAGACCCAAGGTTCATGGAACCCTGCCTCAACATTTCCGATGGCACAGGTGCAACTAGCCACATTTAGGCACAGCTCAGTTGATGATGTTGCCCTTTTAGTTGCAACATCATTGCCCTTCTTGTGCCCAACATGTGGTCCTTCTATGGCATGTTCATCCCATGAATGGTCCAAGATGAGCCTAACAAGGGCAGCATTGGGTCTGAAATGGTTTGCCCAGAGATACCCGGAGCCCTGCCAGAACCTCACATGAACCAGCCCCCAGCAAACCATCTTAGACCCAAGGTTCATGGAACCATGCCTCAGCACTTCCAACCGATGATTAAGAACATGGATAGCAGGAAATAGCTCGTTAAGTAGTAGGGGAGTATGATGTTAAGGTAACAATGCTGATGATTATAGCTGGTTAGACAGTTCGCACTGGTACTGGCCCTTCCATCTCTCTCGATGCTATCAAGCAGCCATGTGAACCATGTTGGCATATAAGATACAAGAATCAATCCAAGAAGGGCCAAAGATTCCATCTAGTTTTGCAGAGTCTTTCACCAGCTTCAGGCAATCGCGAATGGTTTGTTGCAAACGCTGCCAAGCCTAAAGTTGAACAATTACAAATATATTGACATTTCGTATTTAAATGCTCCCATCATCAGCAGAATCAAACAAGTCCAGGACAAGTTCCTCAACCACTACTGAGATTCCACAAGAAATGGCCAAGAGAATATATCTCTATATATGACTATTACGAAAAGCTATCCAGGACCCAATCTAGACCCCCCAGCCTCTATCCCCTGGGGGAGTCGCATTCTAGACCCTCAGCACTTGAGGCTATGAATATTCTCAATAATCTGTGGACATAGCACTGCTCAAATCTGAACTAATAAGCAAGAGAGAGACTTTAAATGGATGGAATATGTTGTTGCGGCTGTTGGGTTGCAACGCTGGGATGATTTATGACTCGTGGACTTGTCATTTTCACTGGTGTTGTTTGTTGTCAACTCTTATTGCCGGATGTTTCCAGGAAACGTTGGTTTTAAATGGTTTTTGACTGGTCCGCTTCTCGTTTTGCAGGATTTCTTGCACCAAATAATTTTTTCGACTTGTCGGTTTTCCATTTTGCAGGATGTCTCGCGCCATGCTTGTTTTTTGACTCGTCACATTGGAGAAATGAACTCTGTCTACAATAAACTCGCTGAAGCTCTAGTGAAGACGATCATTCCAATTGAAATCGGGAAAATTGGGCCCTCCCTGGGGTTCACTTTCGATTTGTAGACCTATTTAGACCACTTGCGAGGGGCTTTTCATTTGCATTCATTTTCATGATTTGTCATGAAGATTTTTGACAGTACTTTTGTTTCTTTTGCATGGTTGTGAGCCCTCGGTGTGTAGTTCATTGTCCATTTTCATGCAGAGGTCCTCATTTCGCATTCATCTTGAAACAGTTCTGTATTTTTGTATTCATTCAGGCTCCTGGGCAAGTCCAAATTTTATTCACATCGGCCTTGTTGATCCTATATGATCGATCCTATTGCAACACTAGATAACACGAGTCACTACAACAAGAGCAGCCAAAAGCTTTGGCCACTGGGTTCTCAACTATCGAAGGCCTTGTTTTCATTCAATACCTGTATGTATGCATTTGCACATCTATGTGTGTTGCTGTTTCTGTTTCACGTTTGTCGGTATGCAAGCCAAACATGCGCCCAGCAGCACATACATAGATACATACATACACGCATCTATGCATACATGCACGCCGACATGCAGACACATAGAGACCTAAAGTTCCCTCCCCCCACACACACACCTAAATCAAATCCCCAAAAATTCCGTTTGGGGGAGGAAAGCGCGTGAAAGACAACGGTCTATTGACATAGAACTCCTTGATGTGTGACGACTATTTGTTGTCATTGATTTCACTCTACCTACGGAATTTGCTGTTTTCTATTGACGCTGCTCGTGAGATTACTTGATTTCTGGTATAGCTTATGTCGCTCTACCAATGGGATTTGCTGTTTTATGTGGATATCTCATCCCATACAGTACTTATCAATAGTACGTTTGGGAATTGGGGTTTTCAATGGATATCGAAACCCTGTTAGCCGAGCACTGTGGACAGGTGCTCCTTCTCCGAGCCCGGGCCTGCCTTCCAGCACATTGCCGCTGGCTTCCTTGCACGAGCCCTCATCTTCTCAGCCTTCCTGGACGCCATCTTCCAGCTTGACGCCGAGCTGAGCCGTTGAAGCCTGCAGATCTGCCGGGGCCCCTTGTCTGAAAACGAGGCGGCCGATTCCCTGACCCTGCCCCAAAAAAGTAGGAAGCTCTGGCCCTCGCGCCGCGAACAACAATTTCTGATATACTTCTGCCCCCGCCCCGCGGTAAACCACAATTTCTGATATACTTCTGCCCCCGCCCCGCGGTAAACCACAATTTCTGATATACTTATGCCCCCGCCCCGCGGTAAACCACAATTTCTGATATACTTATGCCCCCGCCCCGCGGTAAACCACAATTTCTGATATACTTATGCCCCCGCCCCGCGGTAAACCACAATTTCTGATATACTTATGCCCCCGCCCCGCGGTAAACCACAATTTCTGATATACTTATGCCCCCGCCCCGCGGTAAACCACAATTTCTGATATACTTATGCCCCCGCCCCGCGGTAAACCACAATTTCTGATATACTTATGCCCCCGCCCCGCGGTAAACCACAATTTCTGATATACTTATGCCCCCGCCCCGCGGTAAACCACAATTTCTGATATACTTATGCCCCCGCCCCGCGGTAAACCACAATTTCTGATATACTTATGCCCCCGCCCCGCGGTAAACCACAATTTCTGATATACTTATGCCCCCGCCCCGCGGTAAACCACAATTTCTGATATACTTATGCCCCCGCCCCGCGGTAAACCACAATTTCTGATATACTTATGCCCCCGCCCCGCGGTAAACCACAATTTCTGATATACTTATGCCCCCGCCCCGCGGTAAACCACAATTTCTGATATACTTATGCCCCCGCCCCGCGGTAAACCACAATTTCTGATATACTTATGCCCCCGCCCCGCGGTAAACCACAATTTCTGATATACTTATGCCCCCGCCCCGCGGTAAACCACAATTTCTGATATACTTATGCCCCCGCCCCGCGGTAAACCACAATTTCTGATATACTTATGCCCCCGCCCCGCGGTAAACCACAATTTCTGATATACTTATGCCCCCGCCCCGCGGTAAACCACAATTTCTGATATACTTATGCCCCCGCCCCGCGGTAAACCACAATTTCTGATATACTTATGCCCCCGCCCCGCGGTAAACCACAATTTCTGATATACTTATGCCCCCGCCCCGCGGTAAACCACAATTTCTGATATACTTATGCCCCCGCCCCGCGGTAAACCACAATTTCTGATATACTTATGCCCCCGCCCCGCGGTAAACCACAATTTCTGATATACTTATGCCCCCGCCCCGCGGTAAACCACAATTTCTGATATACTTATGCCCCCGCCCCGCGGTAAACCACAATTTCTGATATACTTATGCCCCCGCCCCGCGGTAAACCACAATTTCTGATATACTTATGCCCCCGCCCCGCGGTAAACCACAATTTCTGATATACTTATGCCCCCGCCCCGCGGTAAACCACAATTTCTGATATACTTATGCCCCCGCCCCGCGGTAAACCACAATTTCTGATATACTTATGCCCCCGCCCCGCGGTAAACCACAATTTCTGATATACTTATGCCCCCGCCCCGCGGTAAACCACAATTTCTGATATACTTATGCCCCCGCCCCGCGGTAAACCACAATTTCTGATATACTTATGCCCCCGCCCCGCGGTAAACCACAATTTCTGATATACTTATGCCCCCGCCCCGCGGTAAACCACAATTTCTGATATACTTATGCCCCCGCCCCGCGGTAAACCACAATTTCTGATATACTTATGCCCCCGCCCCGCGGTAAACCACAATTTCTGATATACTTATGCCCCCGCCCCGCGGTAAACCACAATTTCTGATATACTTATGCCCCCGCCCCGCGGTAAACCACAATTTCTGATATACTTATGCCCCCGCCCCGCGGTAAACCACAATTTCTGATATACTTATGCCCCCGCCCCGCGGTAAACCACAATTTCTGATATACTTATGCCCCCGCCCCGCGGTAAACCACAATTTCTGATATACTTATGCCCCCGCCCCGCGGTAAACCACAATTTCTGATATACTTATGCCCCCGCCCCGCGGTAAACCACAATTTCTGATATACTTATGCCCCCGCCCCGCGGTAAACCACAATTTCTGATATACTTATGCCCCCGCCCCGCGGTAAACCACAATTTCTGATATACTTATGCCCCCGCCCCGCGGTAAACCACAATTTCTGATATACTTATGCCCCCGCCCCGCGGTAAACCACAATTTCTGATATACTTATGCCCCCGCCCCGCGGTAAACCACAATTTCTGATATACTTATGCCCCCGCCCCGCGGTAAACCACAATTTCTGATATACTTATGCCCCCGCCCCGCGGTAAACCACAATTTCTGATATACTTATGCCCCCGCCCCGCGGTAAACCACAATTTCTGATATACTTATGCCCCCGCCCCGCGGTAAACCACAATTTCTGATATACTTACGCCCCCGCCCCGCGGCAAACCACAATTTCTGATATACTTATGCCCCCGCCCCGCGGTAAACCACAATTTTTGATATACTTATGCCGCCGCCCCGCGGCAAACCACAATTTCTGATATACTTATGCCGCCGCCGCGTGGTAAACCACAATTTCTGATATACTTATGCCGCCGCTCTTTGGTAAACTACAATTTCTTTGAAACCTTTATGTTGCGCCCCTTGGTAAACTACAACTTCTAATATGCTTATGCCGCCGCCCTGCGGCAAACCACAACTTCTAATATACTTATGCCGCCGCCCCGCGGCAAACCACAATTTCTGATATACTTATGCCGCCGCCGCGTGGTAAACCACAATTTCTGATATACTTATGCCGCCGCCCCCGTGGTAAACCACAATTTGTGATATGCTTATGCCGCCGCCCCGCGGTAAACTGCAATTTTTGCGTATGCCACCGCCCGGCGGCCTGCGGCAAACCATAATTTCTAATGTGCTTATGTTGCCGTCCTGCGGCAGACAGGAATTTCCGATATGCTTATGCCGCCGCCCCGTGGTAAACCACCGTTTCTGATATACTTATGCTGCCGCGGCATGGTAAATTACAATTTTTGATCTGATACTCCTTTGCTGCCGCCCCGCGGTAAACCACACGTTCTGATATACAAATGGAGCCGGTCCCACAGCTAATCAATGCTAATCACAGTTCATGATTTGATATACTTCAAGTGTGCCGCCCGGTAATAGGCCACAAATCCTGATGTGATATACACATGCCGCCAGCCCGCAGTAAACCATTCTCTCTTACATGCCTATGGTGCCGCGCTCTTGTAAACTAGAACTTCTAGCACACGAACATGAAAAAGTATGTTGTTCTCAGGTTTCTTGCAGCCGTGAAACATGTTCTTCAAACATTTGATCAGGAATGGCAGTTGAGAAAAGATTTGCGGTCTTAAACGAATGTCCGAATTCCTGAGCAGATCCTGTTTGCATGGCATTCCATCGATTTCCGGAAAATGTCACTGGACTTCAGGATGTCTCGACCCTACGGTGTTTCCTTCAGAAAACTCTGCAGCCGCTGCAGCCGCTGCAGCCACTGCATTTCGCCAGGTTTGTCCCCTGCGAAGCTTGCCAACATGTTGAGGTGATCAGGGAGCTCCGTTGATGTTCCAAAAGAACTGGATCTTTGAGAAGATTCACATGTAGACATAGTGCATACATAGTGCATACATTCAGTTGTGGTAATATTTCATGTAATATCGCAATCCCATGATTAACAACCAGTAGAACCCATTTGCGACTTGCGCGTTCTGTCAAATGCAAGTAGTTACTGCAAACTTTTTGAAGATGAGTGTTTTTTGACTTGGATCGCTTGGTCAAAATGGCGTCAGCATCCATTGTTGCCTCTTACTTTCAATATCACCTGTCGTTGATGTTTCTTGGTTGGACATTGAATTTGAAGCTTGGGGCATGCCGAACATGTTGTTGACAGATGTTGACAGTGGTGGCTACCTGTGCCAATAAAATGCGCCAGAATGAACTCTGAGACTCGCCATGATCTGACTTCATTTGCATTGATCAATGAGCCAGCCGCATAACGCATATGATCCCAACCTTGAATGCCAGGCTGGTTGGGTTTATTATGTCGGGAGCTTGGCTGAAGTCTTGGAAAGTGTGCATCAGTATCAGGCCGGATCATTTGAACAGATTGATTTTCCAAGGCACACATTTCCGGACCTGGCCCTGTAGTACTGTGGGACATGGTATCCAGGCTGCACTGTTTCCCTCACCGCGACACAACCACGAAGAAAGCATCAATTCTCGAGGTATTTGCATGGTGAAAGAAGTTGCAGATAAGCATTCGTCACAACGACTCATGGGTTTGTTGATGGGTCATGGTTGGCCGATCGTTCAATCGTTGACTTTATTATCACCGTTGCCTCAGCAACCACCGAATGCAAGCCGTATTGTTCAGCATGGTTGTCACCTTCTTGTTCATTCTTGTTCATTTTTGTTCATAATGCATCATAATGCTGGGTGCCTTTTCATCACCATTGTTCGATAAACTGGTGAACAACAATGGTTCACTGGTTGTCACCATTGTTCAGCCTTAGTACTCGATCGTTATCACTATTGCTGGTGGACCAACTGGTGGATGAGATCTGTGTGAAAACCAGCTGCAGGTCTGTGGCGATCAGCTGCGACAGCGATCTGTCCAAAAGGGCGTAACGGATGAGCTGTTTGAGTCGAGCCAAAGAGAATGACTTATGATACGTTGTATACGTGTTCTTTTTTTCGCGCCAAAAAAGCATGATGAGCTCTTTACAACCCGTTCTTCCATTTGCAAAGAGATGAGGCGACCCACTTCGGGCGTGTAAAACCGCATAATCCATCATAACCTATAGATATGTATAGCATTTGCCGGGCCTTTCCCCTCTTGGAAGTACCCCAGTTCTGCACGCTCTTCATTTGATGCTGCTTAACTGGCTCAACGGGCAGATGACCTCAATCAAGGCTTCAAGGCGAGTGCCACAGTTTGCCGGCTTTTCCGATGGTTTTTCCATCTTTTTCCTCGAGTCTCCCCACAGGAAAGCCCTCGAATGGCCTGGCATGACTGGATCGAATCCCTGAAGTTTGTGAAAGACACTGGCTATGGCCGAGACAAGCCAGGCGCGGAGACACCTGGGTAGCATTCTGCAGCAGTTGCGAAATGCCATGGTTCTTGTAATCAGAAGGCATGTTCTTCAGAAGTTCGCACATTTTAGCAGCTTTTGGGAAGTGTTTTTTGGTTCAAACCCGAAAGTGATAGGTAAAGTTCACTTGTGAGTTCGCAGCTTTTGGACAATGACATTGACAAACCACATACTGGCTTGTGCACCTCTCTGGTCGGTTGCCAGAGGACCCATCATAGCATTGGGTCTTGAACTACATCAACACTACATTCATAAGGGATCCTTGTAACCAATCCATGGTTTCCGAAGTTCTATAGGCAATCTATTGTACAAGGTTTGTTCGGGGTCTGAATTATCAAGATGAATCCCAATCTCAGAAGAAGGGACATTGTTACGCTGCTGAACGTTGCAATCTCTACGTGTGTTGCGGGTGAGGTCCCCTTTCTGCCAACTTCCGGGTCAGAACTGTTGAAGAAATCCTGCACCAGTTCGGATTGCCGGGCCAGTGAACCCATGCTTAGTAACCTCTTTGGTTGGTTGTGAACCCTCATCATTATAATTCTATTTGATGTATTCCCATCGTTGTTGATCATGGAATCCTCATGCTCCGTATTCCTAGTTGATTAGCCCCATGACTGATGGCCTCCCCACCTTCCAGGGCTCCTCCCCACCTGGACACTGAAAGCTGAGAGGCGCACATTTCTGAGAGCTGATGGTGGATGATGGTGGGTCTCATTGGACGATGGTCGTTGATGGTGAATGGTGATGATTGGTGACGATTGGTGATGATTGGTGATGATTGGTGATGATTTCAGATGATTGGTGATGCTTATTATTGATGGCTTATGCTTGCTAGTTCATTGTTGGATTAATGATGGTTATTGATACACCTTGGTTTTGCTGGTTCATTGACCTGACTGTCAGCGCGAACCATTGTTAATTGTTGCTAACCGCTTTCCATTTGATTGCACTGCCGCACTGCCCAAGAGTAGAAATCGATCCTGCTAACTTTTGTCCATGGGGCCGTTGCGAATAGCCCCAGGGTAATTTCGTGGCCGGCTGCTGTGACAATTCTGTTTTCAAACGGTGAAACTTGTCAAGTGAGATTGCTTGGCGCAAACCGTTGTCTGGTCGTCAGCATGCCAGGTGGAAAATCAAGGATGAGATACTTGAAAAGATCATTCTACACGTGGTGCCCCAAGTCGTTGACTTAGAACTTGCAGAACGCAAGTGCTTGCCGAAGTGTCATGCAGTCATGCAACAACTCGCTTCGTCGGGACATAGCATGATCTTCCTATGCCTTTCTGGGATTGTAACTGTCGGTAGTTCTCACGTTTCCAGCGCTGCTCCCCGTGTGATGCAGATGCACTAACACAACAGAAATTGCACCTGGCGGGGTGCCCGTAGTCTTGTTCTTCTTATTCTTCTTGATCTTGGTCTTATTCATGGATTTTCTGTTTCCTGGCACGGTTTGCCCATGATAACCGTGGGTTTTCATGGCTAGTGACCAGGAGCAGTTGATAATCATCCAAGGATTGGCACAGACTAGGAGGTTCTAACCGAAAAACCTGACAACAGACATGCATAAGGACACGCATGCATACATACATGTTGACAGCCGGCCAACTGAATGACCATTCATACACAAAAATAAACGTGTACGCACGTATGCGAATGCATTCGTACACATCAAGCCACCAGATGCGCGTGCATCCACCAGTGGAAGGATGGATGGCAAGATGTACAAGAACTCCAAACAGTTATTCGCACTTATCAGATGTTCCCAGTCCTGGAGCTTCTTCACTTGCGAATGCGCGTGAGGTGCGGGACCTTCCTCCGTGTTTGGTGCCACTCAGCAGCAGCCAAGGGCCATGACACGACCACAGCTTTGCAGCAACTAAGGGAGATCAACTTGGCCAACAATGACATTGGAGATCTCGGTTCCCTGGATTGCATTGCCAGTGTTGCCGGTTGTTGTCACAGGAGGCTTCTTTGAATATTTGATATATATATATAGAGAGAGAGAGATATACGTGTGTGTGTGTGTGTGCGCGTGTGTGTGTGTGTGTGTGAGAGACAACAATAAATAAATAGATAAATATATATATATATATATATATTTTTTATATTCACATATGTACATAAAGATATATCGATATATTTATTCATATGTTGTTTTCATATATTGTAAACAATATTATGGTGGACATTTTCAGATATCTTAGGTCTTGCGTGGAAGGACTGGAAGCAAGAAACCCGCATCTTGTAAAACTATACAAATCAAATCGGCTTTGCCTGAGCTGACTGTAGAAACTGTGTGACCTGATATGCCCTTTGGTTCTCATGGAAGAGGTTCATAACCAACCTGAGATGGCTGCAATATTACGAAAGAAGCGGCAGTAAAAATTGCTGAAGGACAAGGCAAGATAAGATCAACTGCCATCAACAGCTATCAACCAAATTATCAGTCACTGTTAATTAACTTTTCAGTGGCAAGTCTCACTTGTCGACAAGTCCAAAAGTCCAAAAGTCATTGTTAATTAACTGTCATTCACCATCACTGGAGATCATGAGCCATCATTTAAAATGAGTTTAACATCTCTATAAACACTAGTGTAGCCATAGCTATCATACAACCATCAATTAAGCATCAACGAACCAGCAATGTGCCATTAATGAGCTGTAAGTCATCTACATCAGCCACCAATCGACAAGACGGGCCTTGGGAGTAGTCAAATGCAGCGAGCAGCGAGAGCACGGCTGAAGCGAGGAATCAGCGACATGTGCAACGCACTGCTGCATGCCAATGTCCATCTACACATCCTTCGTTTGCAAAGGCTGCGGGCCCAGATGTTGGTACCAGCTGGGGTATGACCAACCAATCACAACTACAAGAATCGTTAGCCAACAACTAGCTGTTTTCGGAGGTTCTTCTGCTCCAACGCGCATGCTGGCTCTCGGTTTCATCCGAGTGCTGCAGATTCTCCATAACCAACTGAACATGTCGGATTGGATGTTTCAAGGTTTTCGGGTCCAATTTTCCATTTGGGTATGGGCCCACGCATGCCCACAGAAGTTGAGTGAACATTTGCAGAGTGAACTGGACACCCCAGCAACAACCACTTGGCACTTGATCATTGACCGCCTAGAAATCGAATCGTTGCCCAAGCAAGAATCAACAAATAACCAACCATTCAACCGTGAATCAACCATGTTTCCACCACAAATCAACCATGAACTGAATCAACCATAATCAACCATAAATCGACCATTCACCGGTCCTAAATCACTCACCAAGCATGAGCCAACCGTTCAGTATCGACCTGTCAGGAATCGCATTCGAGCCGATGGAGCTGCAGCCTTGGGTCGCCTTGTGTCCAACGCCAGGGTGCGAGGGGAGGAGACATGTAGCCATCCTGGAGTTGATCATGGAATGGATGTATGGATATAGAAATGGCATCGTGATTGCAGATGTCGATGTGGATAATATGCACATCGATATGTGGAGGTAGACCGGGGGATGGGGTACATGTGTGGAGTGGCAGATGCATACAGATGCCGATAAATTTCGCAAGCATTGAGCGTCTCTGTGTCCACATTGAGCTATGTATTCCCTGTGTGGGTGCAAGCGTCTACATGATCTCAAGATACCGGGCGCAAACAGTAGCAGTTGGGTGGGACCCTAGCATGGATTTGATCAAAACAGTGAGCAGTGACAGAAAGAATACTGTAACATTTAGCCCATCGACCTGCTGGCACAGGACCTATCTGAAACAAATACCCTTCCGGCCCGCCCAAAAAAATGTTTTTCTCAGAAAATCATCCTTCTCAGTCAGAAGTGAACCTTGCTGTAACACCCAGTTGCGGAGAGTGTACTTCCATGCGCAGTGCCGGATTGCGGCCAGGTTGCTCTGAAAGAGCTGCACCTCTCCCACAATCACATCGCTTTCGCTCCAGCATATGAGCTGATCTGTGCTGCATGCCGACGGGAAGACGGGTCCTACTCGAAAAAAGCAGGCCGGGGACACAAGTGAAGGTGTGGGGAGAGTATCTGACCAAAACTGTGGTCATGTTATCCAAAAACCAAGGGCTAGTCAATGTTACTAACAGTCCAAACAGATCCAAAAAAGATGTTTTGCATGGTCTGGACAGCATAAGACACCATACTTGCGGGAGTTAGACTGTTGATGGACACCAGTAAGCACTAATGGAGTGTAAACTGTTGCCAATGTGAGGCAACCAATGATGCGCCGCAAATTGTCCTAATTCGATGTGAGAAAATACGGTCAAATGTAGGTTGTCAAAGCTTTCCCAAGACACCCTCATTGGTTTTGGGAGACATGGCATAGATTTGTTTGCTTCTTGCCAGTGGTCACCACCGGAAGTGCCGTGATTTACGAGACTTTGGTTACTCCACCTGAAGGTTTGCCACTTGGTTCTAGCTTAAGACGGGCCTATGCCAACCGCCGAGGCAAGCCCTTGTGGCTGCGCTTGGAACGTCAACAGGTGAAGTGGACCGATTTCGAGACGTCCGAAGAGCTGCAGATGGAACGAGTCAGAGACATACTGGAGCCCCGGCAGATTTCAGCGTTCACCACTTAAGGTACTGGGAACACGCAAGCGATGTCTCCAATGGTTGCAGGGTTCTAATAAACAGGAAGTGTTAGGAGTGACTCAAGCCAGGTGAGGCTTGACCATTTGTTCGAGTCCAAATGTTGGGCTCTCAGTTATATGACGAAATCATGTCTTAGGTCTACCTAAAGCCTTCAATGTCTGAGATGTGCCTTTGCACATGTAAGTCCCACAAAGCCATGAGCCTTTTAATGTGCTAGAGTCCCTGGGAATTTTGGAGAATGTGGCAATGTGGGCCACTAGCAATTATATCCAGCAGAGGATTTCTAGAGAGTTTCTATGGAACTTGGGTCCACATCCAACTTGGTCCCTTATCATTCGGTGATTCTCGTGGACTTGCGCACCTGGTTAGGCTTACCGGGAGAACTGTAGGTTAGCAATCGCCAAAAATTGCTACTTAGATACTTGGCCTGCGATTGTACTAGCCAACCCCAAGAACTTGCGACAAATCAAGAATGGGATGCTCAGTTTGGCTATCCAGCCTTTGTGAGTCACAAGCACGCCTGATGTGGCCGAGACGAACTTGACGGAAGAGCTGACACAGAATACTCCGCCAGATGTGGAGGTGAAAGGACCTTTGCTTTGCCTGGTGCGAAGAACAGGCCAGGCTGGCCAGAGATGCGCTCATGATTGATCTAACAGCTCAATGATGGGTAGTCACAACGCACGCGTTTCCCAAAATCAGAAGATTCGGAAGCTCTTGCTCTCAGGGATAGTCATGTTGTCGCCTAAATTCGGTTGCCACAACTCCTGTTTTATAAGTGATCTTTTTACAGGGATCTGATGTTTTGAAAACTGGAACTCCTGGCAGGAAGATTTTGTGGTGCCCAGTGCTGATGCCTGTTTCCGTGTTCTCTGCTTCAGGAAAATGTTCTGCGCGATATTGCGAGCACCAGCACGACTATGGACCCTTTGTCCATTTGCCTTACTTGTGGCAACAAGGCACTGAGGAGTTGAATCAGGATGACAGGCTCCAAAGATCATCGTCTCAACTTTCCGATCCCATCAAACTGACACATCTTAGGTACGACATAGAAATGGAGAGAAGATGATGGAAGACAGTTGATTTACAAAGGATTTCTTGATCTTGGTTGCTTTTGTGGTCGTAGGTTCTCGCTACATCTCTGGCGGCCCTGATGCCAACACCAAACCCGAAGATGTGCCACAGCCACCTGCACTGTGTGTGCTTTTCGTGCCGGATTTGAACCGGCCACGGCCGTGGCGAAAATCTGAACCTCAAGTGATCTTTGCCGGGGGCCTCAGGTGGGGCCTCACATAGGGCCTCACGTTCTGAAGGTACGTTTTTTTAATGTTAAGCAGATGATGTAAAGATTTACCACTACCTAACCACTAACTATCACTAACGAATCAACCCATGAATTAACCATTCAAAACAGTCAGCACTTCTCAGGAAAACGAGGAGATGCAAGTCATCGACAAACCGCCGTACTGGACTGGACCTCAGCATCCGTCCACCCAGCCGCCAACCAAGGGCCACTGCCGCTGAGGAATTGCCGCTGGAGCCGCGCGGCCTCTGACGTCAAAGACGACAGGATGTGGATCACGTACGACAGACGCAGCTGGGAAGAGCATCTCAACTGCAGATGGGAACAGCATAGAATGACTACTATAATTATTGTATCTACTACACTACTATTACTTATAACTGTTGACTGTCATTATGTTGAACTAGAGTATAACTATTGTATCCACTATAGTACTATGACTATTATGCTAGATGGTATTGCAATATAGTTGGCGATGCTAGTGCAGTGCTATAGCTATAACTATATCTATAGTATCAAGTGGGAGTTATCTCCAGGTTCTGAACCAATTGACTTGCACAGCTCGAAAAAGCATTCTTGTAGCGGTGCCACTTGGTACACAGCTAGGCTTACTATTTTGACCTTTGACTCGGGAATGCGCCATACAATTCAATTCATGCTCGGATTCATCGATATACTGATGATATACACTGTTGATCATGTTGATCACTGTTGTAATTACACAGTCCGTTCGTGCATGCCATACCCAAAATCAGTCCAAAATGATCTGACCTGGAACGAGGATCATGCGCTCTGCTCATCCCGAGCACCTGGATTTATTTATCTCTAAACGCTGCTTGCGACGCGAAGAGATGGGGAGGGAAAAGTACTTTCAACGTTTGATGAACCACTGGTTTTTATTCATGAGCCATCTTAGTTGATCATGTGAAGACGATGTCCACAAGTCTTTTTCCAGCTAAGTGGGAGCTATAGTTGTCGTACATTGAGTGTCTCTTGTCTCTCATTGCTTTCCCTTGAGTCCTTTCTCTTTGTCCTGCTGGGTGTTGGAGGATGATGCGCTTGCCTGTTCGTCTCCTTTGACACTTCCTTTTTTTCCAGGATGCCAGCGGCACCGCTGAAAAAGAACACTTTCTTGTAAGGTGGTAAGCTGAAAAACACTCGAGACCAGATAGGAGAGGTCCACAGCGAGACAACAAAATATGAAGAGCTGAATGAAATTGCCGGGCGTGTGACGGCCGGGTACCCCAAGGTTACCAGGACACCATGATCACCTTGTGGCGGGACAATCCGGAGGATGGCGCTGGCTTCTTACACCGCCTGGATTGCCAGACGTGTTTCGGCGTGACCCATGGGGCTCCACAGTGTGAGCATTGACTGGGAGGCTAAATGGTGTGTAGAGATGATCTCAGCTGAGGGGGCCCTACCATGGTTCTTCCCATGGGATTGGAACTTTTGAAAACATTTGGAATCTTTCTCCGAGTTCCCACCCTTTGAAGCCATTGGAGAATTTTGATTTGTTGCTCACTGCAACACCGCCTACGCCACACTGCGCAACTCAGTTCTGGACTAATCATCCGTGGCAGAAATCCAGAATCTTTCGAATGCCTGAGAGAACAATTCTTTAAACAGAAGGTGCCGGATGTCTCGGGGGTTTAACTCAAGAGTTGGAAGAAATGGGCAATGGGATTGACCTAGTGAGTAACATCGCAATGCATTGTTTCACTTCTGTTCGGTGGGGTTGTCCATAAATCGGGGGTGGCCTAGATCATAGAAACTGACTACTTCTAACGGTGAAGTTCGGGAAAGCCACGAAGTAGGCAGGCATGTCATTGATTGAAAGTTTCATAAAAATCATTTTGTGTGGAAGGAATCAGCAAAGGTCCTGAGTTACGAAGTGCTTGACTTTCTTCCATCACAGGGACAGTTCTCTGCGGCGCAGGTGAAGAAGGGATACCTTTGCCTGGCCCATGGACAGATCATCAGCGACGGGCCCTTCAGAATCGCTGCCAAGTTGTCATATTCACGGGAAAGCCAAGAGACCCAAGTGGTGGTGGAAGGAGGCAGGATCCGCAGTTGCCAGGGTGCAGTGCTATGCAGTGCTATGCAGTGCCGTGCCAGGTGAAGATGCAGAGACCTTCGTCATGCCTTTGGCGCACATCTGCTGGCAGAAACAGATGTACACCTTCTGCGCCGTCCGCATCGTTTCGGGAAAGACGCATCAAATCCGAGCCTTGAAAGCGAGCATTGGATTTGTGTATCAAAGAGCTGCACATCAAATAGTTCATATCATTTGGTGGCATCTCTTTGGAGTTTGTGCGATGCCTGTGCCACCCATTGCTTGTCAAACCGTTGCTGAAGTGAGCTCCTCAGGAGTGCATTTGGAATATTTGGGTCATCCCCTGGTAGCGGATGTGAAGTACAATCATTGGCAGGCTCTTCGGGACAGAGATTGGTGCCCCAGAACGTCTCTTGCTGCGGCCATGGGATGGTTGGAGGGCCAACTGCATTTCATAGTGTTTTGTGTTTGTTGCTTCGTTCTTTGATTGTTTGTGTCCGTTTCTGTGGTTGCTTGCGTGTGTGCTCTTGTTTGGTGGATTATCTGAGCATCCAGCCTTTTCCGGCTCCACATTTTCCGCGTGTGCTGTTGTAGTTGCTTTGGGGCCTGACCGGGCTTGCCTGCAACAGCCTTTCTCTTGGCCAGTTTTTTCCCTCCTTCCAAGACGGACGTTTTGTTTTTCCCTGGCCATAGTTCCCGTGAAGTATGGATCCCACATGTTCACACCATCGTTTGACTGGCACATCACCTTTCCACAAAATCCAGCTTTACAGCTCGTCACGGCACATCAAAGGGGGCTTTCACATGCTGCCACATATGAAGTGCTCATCCGAACCACAGGACCATGCATTTGAGGCATGAAGCTGGTGATTTGGTACTTAGGTGGTATGGAAACTATGCAACCAGCAGTGCAGTTGGATATTGTCATTGACTAGCAACCATCATTAGTAAAATCTACCATTGTTAGGAGGGTTCCGATGCAAATATTTGGTGAGGTTCCGGAGGGTTCCGGTGAAGGGTTCAGGTCCAGATGCACATTGAGGAGATAGCTGATGAGGTTCTTGAGTCCTGGAGGGTTCCAGTGCAGATAGCTGATGAGGTGAGTTGTTTTTGCATTGTCCGATAATTGGTTGTTTTTTGCGCGCTGTCGTGCCGGCCTGGGGATAAACCTCGGCTACTGCTACAAACTGCACAGGTGAAAAGAAACTGAGTGCCAATTGAACAGAACAAGGAAAAAAGAAACCGGAACCAGGGAAGGCCAAACCCACCAAACCAGCAACCACCACACCAAAAACACCTCCAAAAGAAAGCAGGCAACTGGAAGGCACATAAGCAAGGCTGATCCGGTTGAGCTTTTGGTCAGACACCCATCGCCGGGTTGTTTGGTGGTTTTCTGGTCTTGGTCACACTTTCATCAGTGCATTTAACGCTGACTAGCTGCTCTACTTTTCACTAGCCGATCTAATAGCGACCGGAGTGATGTGCTCGGACGGCGCTACGGAGGGAAAAAAATCAGACAACCATCGCAGGGGCCCAGGCCAGGGCGATGGGTCCGTAGCCCCTTGGCTCAAGGCGTCTCGGCTCAAAGTCTCGTTGTTCTGAACCTGAAAGGATTCCATCTAGCTGATCAGTTAAGTGGCAACTGACTCAGCATCTGGATACCCTTGACGGCAGAATTAAAGAGACTAGCGGGAGGGTTCTGGAGGGTTCCGGCGCAAATGCTTGGCCAGATTCCGGAGGGTTCGGGTGAAAGGTTCCAGTGAAGGGTTCTGCTGAATTATTCGGCGAAAGCTCCCGGCCAAGGGTTCCGGTCAAGGATTCCTTTCAAGGGTTCCCGGGAAGGATTCCGGTGAAGGGTTCTGGTGCAGAGATAGCTGGTGAGGTTGTGGAGGGTTCTGGTGCAGATGCCTGGTGAGGTTCCCGAGGGGTTCCCGTGCAGAGGTTTCGGAGGTTTCCGGAGAGACTTCGTGACTTTTGGAGGGTTCTAGAGCAGACGCTTTGTGAAGTTCCAAAGGGTTCACATTTTTCCCCCGGCAGCAAAGCCCAGATTGGCTCCGGCGATCCGGTGCAGACTGGGTTCCGGCACGTTCGCAGCATGCACCTCCAGGTTCTGCATTGGCTGAATGAAAGAGATGTTTCAGTCTGGTGGGAATAACATGATGGCATGTGCTAGGTGCAAGGAGCGTTGCAGATGGGTCATGTGCAATGTTGAGAAACGGGCAGTGTGGAAGACCATCTGTTTTTCCGCAGATGGGTATCCTCAACTGTACACAAAAAATATCATTTGAGCAGGTCAGGTCAACCATCCACAAATCCGAAAGGAGGTATATAGGCCCCACACGCACAGGGGTTCCACATACAATTGTGGTGCTGTTGATCTGTTGGGATAGCGGCTGAGTTTATTTAGGATTTTTCTTCGCGCCAAGGTGTTAGCAGAGTGTTGTCAGCAGGACAGGCAGGTGGCACTTCCGCACCTGACATGGGGCCCCATAGAATCAATAGAATTGGCAATGTCCGTCATTGCAAACCATCTCATTTTTATAGGTTTATTGGCTTGGGTGGTTTCAATTGAAATTTTGCTGTTTTCTTTCATTTCCTCCAAGTTAGGTCAACAATGCCATCATTTTTTTAAGCTTTGATTCGGCCGCGGCGACTACCTGAGGTTTCTTCATGCTTATGAGATCTGGATCACCGACGCTTCTGAGACCAACCACCGCTTTGTGGCCCCATTGGTGGCTTGGTACTGTGGAGTCTCTTTCTCTCTCCCTCTCTTTCCTACATGTGCTGTGAGTAGCAGGGGTGATTATAACTATATAGGTTTTTGGACATGACAAGAAGGCATGGGAAGAATCCATTCAAATCTAAGATTAACTACCAGACAGCCAGGAAAATGTTTGCTTCAGCATCCATCATGCCTTCGGCAGTCGAAGCATTCCTGATATTTGCTGATCACAATCAGGAAACAAATCCTTTGACCATATAGTGGTTTCCCAAGCCGTAGGGGACTCCCCAGTTCCAGTTCATCAACCATTCGCAGTCATAAACTCACCAAAACTTCGGGGTTCCCATGGCTTTGCCATGTTGAGAAACCACCATTTTTCAGCCATACCGAGTTGATAGGTCCATGGCGCAACCTCCCCGGGGGTGCAGCGATCCAGGCTCCGGATCTTCGTGCGGCCTTGCGGAAGCTGCAAGTCGTTCCTTGCCGAGTGGGTGGAGAACTAGTGAAAATCAGCAAAGACTAGTGGATATTATCCATATAATATCATTTATATATATACATATATCTATATATGTATATAATATATCCATATCATTCCAAATACAAGTATATAGTAGTCTAGTAGTATCCACTTAATATCCATGTATCAGGATACGTAGATATCAGTAGCATAAAAACAGTAAACATGATCCAGAATGGGTATCAACAATTAAGGATAATCAAGCAGTATCCATAGTATCAAGAATCCATACGAGAATGTCACGATGCCGGCTTCCCATCGTACATCACGTTCCGCTGTTTTCGTTCAAGATCGTGCAACCAAAGGCAAAACAGCTGACAGGTCCTCGCATGAAGGAGATGGCCTCCAACGGGCTAATCACCATGAACCATCGTAATCTCAAATTTTGAATGATCAGCCACTACTCTCCCCAAAAAAATCATCAAGCATTCACTACCCCCCAAAAAAAAACATCTACAATTCAATCATCATTACCCATAGGCACTGTGTGATTTTCAGCAGTTTTCAAGCGCAGTGGCGCAGTATGACTGGTGCCTTGGAAGACGCTGCCATGGGTGACCTCGTTGAGTTGACCAAGTCTTTGTCCATGGCTCGGACTTATCAGGCGCGATGCGAAGCAGAGTTGCGTCGGAAATGGCAGGAGCACATGGCATCCTCCATGGAGGAAGTGAAGAAACTGAAACAAGACCTGAAACAAGACCTGAAGGGTGAGAGCTTGGAAGGCTTGACTCAGAAGGTTGCAGCCAAGAAACAGGAAAACGACAGGACGAGATCGGAAATTGAAGGTTTGCGAGCCGAGAAATCCATCTTGGAGGAAAGAACGGGCTCAACGTCTGACCGATTGCCATGCTTTTGCATTGCCACGGTGGACATCGACGGTGGAAGCGATTCTGGATACCTCACCACCTCCAAGGGAACAGTGCTGGTAGCCATCTTCCAAGAGGAGGAGCACTACTATGGCTATGAAGCGTTATACCCTTCCAGATCTGGTTGGTGGCGGGTTTCTGCGACCGAGCCAATGAAGAATCAGCCCTGTGACACTGAATCGGAGGTCGAATCTTGCTGACCCAAACGCTGAACAAAAAGACCAGTGCGCGGCGTGGAGAGAGTACATGTGAAGCGGGCTTTCATCATTTGCCCCACAATATTTATCATCCAGTGTCAAGTCGAAGATCGCAAGTCACCGCATATGCGTTTCTCTTTTCATCTTAAGAAGCTGTGAGTTTGCCGAAGCTCAATGGTGAACCAGGTGACCCAGCTCACCCCAAGTCATTCCTTGTTTCTGTCATCCCTGGCTGTTCACCTCAAGCATTCACCATGCTGAACCAGCTGAGGTAGAAGATCTGTGCGAACCAGGACGGCTCACAGATGTGCCCACCATGGGAAAAATCCATCAGGTGCCTTGTATGGTCTTCTGGATGGCTATGGGCATTCTGATGGTAGATCCAATGGTCGAATGTAGCATCAAAGTCTTGACAGAGTATAGAAGATGAAGCAAGACAGTAGCGACTGGCTGAAGATGCTGGGTCTTTTAGATCCAATGTTGCATCAGTGTTCACCAAATCGTTAGGGACAGCACCAGGCATTCCACAACCAGGCCAGCCAGCGGCCCCCGAAAGTCACGAAACACTTGGGATTCACCGCGGCCAAAGCGTGCAGGCTTTGACCGAAGAGCTGATGGGTTTGCAGAGCAGCACACAAACGTATGAGTCTGTCTAGTTGCGATGTGTTGCCATGACCATGTGATGCATTGAACCATCAAGCATCAGAGATATAGCCAACTTGCTAACATGATGAGTTTGTCCATAATGGTACCTGAGGGTACCGTCTGATTTGGTGAGGTCTAAAATGGATCATGTTTGGATGGTGAGGGTCATTGATGGAGCGCCCCGTCATGACCATCTCGAGTTTGCTGCTGTCCTGCGGGATGTGCAGCCACCAGAGAAGATGCTGCAGAGCAGAATTCTTTGGTTCCACGACCAGCGAATGGGCATTTGCGTTGCCATAGGATGTCATGGGTGCACCAACCATTTTGGGTTGGCACCGGCATTGCAACGTACGTACCCAAAATGCCTTCTTTGATCCTTGTTTGTCGTTTTCTGCGAAAGCTTTGCCAAGGCTGCGGGAAAAAAACCCTTCAAGTTCCCTACGGGCACGAGCATTTAGTATTTGCCATCCTCCTTCGAAGCTAGAGATAGATTAATAGGCCGAGAAAGAAATAGATAGACAGATGGAGAGATGGAGAGATAAGCTGGTAGATAACTACAGTAATTGATCAATAAAAGTGTGGTTGCATCGGTAGGCTGGGCAAAGGCGTGCAGGATCGACTCATTCCGTGCGATCACGGTGTTATGCAGCTGGAGCATGGCCGAAACATCAAGCACTTGGAGTTATATAGCGATTCTCTTTGTAGGAATCGGAAATTAGGAACAAATGATATCGAATCATTTCCATGAACTGTTGGCAACAAGCATTTGGGTCCAACTATTTGGCCAGATGAAGCCACAAATGTCAGCAATGTTGGCTGCAGTGGCATGATGGGCGGCACCTCGCTAGCTGTGTTTTTTATGTTTCCGCCTGGTCCTGAGCCGGCGCCGTCCCAGAGACAATTTGCTGGGAGATCATGCACGAGCTATGCGAAACGGTGAGTTGGAAAGCTAGGGGTCAAGAATAGTTATTTGTGCGGGTGGGTCAGCAATGAATCAATTAATGGCTGAATATGTCGTGGAGCGACCATCATTCATTTCGTTGCTGTCTTAAGTAAGATGGCAGTGATTCTTTGTGCTTGGTTATTCAGACTGTCTATGTACTTATGGTTAATCTGCAGTGGTTGGTTAGCAAAGGTTGGCAAGAAACACAAACGCTCATAATGATGAATGAAGGTAGAATTTTTCCCCAACAGCGTAAGCTTATGGGGTCTTCAGCCCAGTTAAGCTCCGGTGTGAGCCGGTGCAGCTTCCAGGCCCAGATTCCGGAGGTTCCGAGAGGTTCCGGGGAGTTCCGGTGCAGTTGCCCGGCAAGGTTCCGAAAGGTTCGGAGGGCTCCGGAAGGTTCCGAGGAGTTCCGGTGCAAGTGACAGACAAGGTTCCGGCAGGTTCCGGTGCAGTTGCCCGGCAAGGTTCCGAAAGGTTCGGAGGGCTCCGGAAGGTTCCGAGGAGTTCCGGTGCAAGTGACAGACAAGGTTCCGGCAGGTTCCGGAAGGTTCCGGCAGGTTCCGGAAGGTTCCGGAGGGTTCCGGAAGGTTCCGAGGAGTTCCGGTGCAAGTGACAGACAAGGTTCCGGCAGGTTCCGGAAGGTTCCGGAGGGTTCCGGAAGGTTCCGGAGGGTTCCGGAAGGTTCCGGGGAGTGCAATTGATGGACAAAGTTCCGGAAAGTTCCGGAGGGTTCCGGAAGGTTCCGGGAAGTTCTGGTGCAGATGGTTTTGGAATGTTCCCGACGGTACCATTCGGAAATTTCGGAGGGTTTTTGGGGAGTTCCGGTGCAGTTGGCAGGCAAAGTTCCGGAAGGTTCCGGAGGGTTCCGGTGCAGGTGTCAAGCAAGATTGTGGAAGGTTCCGAGAGGTTCCGGCAGGTTTAAGAAATTCTGGCGCAGTTGCTGGAAATGGGCAGCATCGTTCAGATCTGTGGTTCTTGCTGTTGGGGATACCGCCTTAGCTTATTTTGCCATGATTGACAAGGGTCAGAAACACTGAGTAATGGAGTAGTCGCCGGTAGCAAGTTATGTCTGTCCTAGTCACTGAGCTGGAATCACTGACGATCTTTCCTGTGGCCCCGAACTATCCCAAGTTTTCCTGTCCAAAACCCCCCCTGTTGGGCTTCGTTTCGGACTTGGTTGGAGTCAATGAAATGATCACATTGGAAGTGCACCCACTTGCTGTATGCTGGAGCCAAAAGTCTGAGTAAGCACTGCTTTTGCGCATGGCTATGGATCTAAATCTAGCCGGGTCGTTCCCATACGCTGCTGTGCTGCTGCTAAGCGCAAGTGCCGTGTCCATCAATGCGGTGCCCCTCAACATTTGGGATCCAAACATGATCAGTTTGACTTGGAGAACCTGTGAGGGCTGCCCCATGTGGTTTCAACAGGAGCTCACAGCTCATGTTTCGCAGCTCAACGGTGCGACAGCGTCGCTGTGGCGATGGCTCGCAAAGGTTTGCAGCGCGACAAGCGTTTGTGAAGCATCACTGGCTTCAGAATCTGTCACTTGTCACAGTGTCCGATTAAGGATGCTTTTCCAAGTGCAAAAGTCGTAAAACACAATCAACTGATGGAAATGCAGTGCCAACATTTGAAGGAGCCCTGTGAAAGGGCAATTTGCTGTCAGCCACTCAAATTGCAGCCACGGGTCCACAGGGAAAAGGGGCGATCCCCACAGTTCAACATGAATCTTTTGCCTAAAATGCAGGGGCCCCAAGACTCACAGCAGCTGAAGTCGATGGTCGACCAGCTGTCATTAAACCACCGCTTCAATTGCTTCAGTTTAACCAGTTGTGGAATATGTCATGGCATGTTCTGTGTGTGTCATGCTTGCTCGCGCTTTGCCAAGGATGTCCTCGATGATTGCCATGAAACTGAACGCCAACTGTGGGTGCCCAAGTTGTTCGATTTGTTGTTAGATCAACCGTCTGTTTCTACTGGTAGATCTGTGTCGATCCACCAGTTTCACCATAAATAGGTTGCAATTTTGCATCACATATAGGGAGTTCATGGACAGGGATCTTCCATTCAAGAGCTTCATTTGGAGACATGGTTTCTGGTCTGCGATTCAGCCATCCCAACAGGCACACACACATCCGCAGCCGCGCGAATGAACGGAGCTTGCCGAGGTTACAACAACATGGCCAGGCAGAAAGCTCAACTGCAGCGGCATCCAGTGCCATAGGAGGTCTCCTGATAAGCCATCCCCAAATTGGAGAAAACCTCAGAAAGAAAGACAGAGACAGAGAGATATATGATGAAAATGAGGGAATCAAACAGAGCATTTCCAATTTCACACAGAAATCTCCGAGTCATCGCAATGGTGAACAAAAAAATCCGAAAAAAAAAAAAACATCAACAATTCCCAAAAACAAATCACAGGGAGTCTGGTTGTGTTACTTGGGACTTTGTTGATCCCCTTGGGTCACCTTCCAACGGGATCAGCTGCCCGAGGTGCCCACCACTACCACCACCAGGGCTCCCACCATGTCCACCGCCGGTCGCGCCGGTGGCGCCGGCGTCCGGAACTCCCAGAGATGCCATGGAGGACCAGGCAACGTTGCCATGACCCCAAGGATCAGTGGCAGCAGAAATGGGTTGGTGGAAGCAAGGGGTTATGACTAGTCATTAGGGACCATTGGTAATAGAACTGGATTGGTGACAAAGTGGTTCTGATCATAAATGGCTTTTGGCAACCGAAATGGGTAGGTTGGAGTGAAACAACGGGGGGTATGACTAGTCGGTCACTAGTGACCATTGGCTAATTCATCATTAGCCATGCCTTAGTAGCTGCTTTTTTTACCATGGCCATGATTAAATGATTACCCACCCCAATAACATTTAAGCATTGATGTAACCATTCAGCCATGATGAAATGATTAGCCATGATTAACCACCCTGGCAACAAAAATGATTACCCACGATATACCATAATTAAATGATTACCCACCATTAACCATAATTAGCATCTCTTAAGCATTGGTCTCACCGTGCTGAGGTAAAGAGATCTTCGGATGCCGCCAGGATTTCGCTGCTCTGCGAGGCTGGAAGCAGTTGGTGTCCACGGGTAGGGCTTATCAACCATGGCTAATGATGGTGAAATGATAGTGAAATGATCGTGACTAGTGGTAAAATGATGGAGAGGAATGATTAAAAGAACTGGTTTGGTCAGAAGATGTTGTTGTTTTGTGGGGTGAATGGTTTGAAAAGATGGTTAATGAGTTATACTGGTGGTGTTGAATCTCGAAACTCCCTGCTCAACACTGGTTGATCATGTTCGTGGTTGGCACAGCAAACTATGGCAATGGGCTAGAACAGTGGATGGACTTGAGTCAGGTGGCATTCACAACTCACCAATGAGAGCAACCAACGAGGCTTAGATATGCTCGTACTCATGACTCATTAGCCAATAAGGCACAAGAACCAACTGATACTCAATCAGAATCAGCATCAACAATGGTTGGATGAAAGGGACAAGAATAGTCATGAGTAATAACCAGTGGTAATATGCCGTAATGACCACAAATAGTCAGTGGTGGATTCTCAACCACCCAACAGGGTTCCCACAGCGTTGACGGCAGGTTGTCGTTGATTCGATGGCGCACATGGGCATTGCGATGGCTTGCGGCTTGACAGACTACACAGGCCAGGGTACAGGGCAGCAGCGGATGGGTTGAACACCAAGATTGGTTAGGAAAAATATGGAAAACATCGTAGAACCCTAGGAAAAATTGGATCCCAGGAACATCTCGAACTCATTGCGTTCCTGTGACGGTTTTCTTGGGAAGATCGCGGGCCCCTTGAAAGACCAACCCTGCTGAGAGCAACCCCTTCCCTGCCCTTCTCCCCGGTTCCCTCCGAAGTCATGGGCCCTAGGAAGGCCTGATAGCGGGAATAGAGACAGTCAGCGGGAATGCATCTATGGTGACAGCTGCTACCTCCTGATACCTCCTGTTGGGGCTATGGCTGCTGTTTGTACCCGTGCTTGTGTTCGCCATTGTTGCGCAGTTCTCGTTCTTTTTGTTCTTGTTGTTTTGTGATGTTTTGAAGTTTTGTGATATCTAACTGCGATCTTTGTTTGTGCTCTGACGCCAGTGATAAGCACCAACAAGACTTGTTGACCCACAGTGAATTGCAGTTATATCACCACTTGGTCAGAAACACTCTGCCACAGCGTATCCAGGCCTTGCGCCCAAAGAGGGCGCCAAGTCCCCACACCGGCGGAAAAGGACTGGGGTCCGGGTGTAGCTGGTGTGTTTCCCCTGCAGCGGGGTAGCTGCTTATTTGTGAACTATACGGATTTCTGACTTGCGAGTCAATCGCCATCACCTGTGGCAGATCATGTGGCATTGCCATAGGTTGTGGCATCACCTTGGGAGGAGCCTTGGGAGCCTTAGGGTGTTTGGTCCATGGCTGTCCGTTCAGGAAGTTGAGTGGCTCCATTTCTGGCCGCAGATTGCGGAGGGGATCCAGCCTGCTTCAAGGTGCGGAGCCTGGAAACCGCTTGGAAAGGGCTCCCAAGTGAGTACTTCTTTTTGGGGCTATTCCATTGATGTTGCATTGATATCCCATTGATTTATGCCTTGGACTCCAACTGTGTAGCTCTTGTTAAGGCATTGGTGTGACCTAACAACGGAACTCAAAATGGGTCAAACAACACCAGTGGATTCTGTAGCCTGATCCATGGAGAGATCTTGGAGAGTGTGGTCTCGATGGTTGGGTATCCTCAAATCGTGGGGATTTGCAGACAATAATGTTCATTTAGAAGCGGTCGGCTCCCATTTGTGGGTGTGATATATTCGTCTTCGGCCACCATTGGCGTCCCACTCTGATGGCAAACCGTTCGATGCCCCGGCAAAGAGATATGCTGATCGCTTGTTCCCTGCTTATTCTATCCGTTGATCAAACATGTCAACTCCTACGAAGCGTCATTACCCATCACTGTCCACAGGTGGCCACTCATAGTCTTGATTCACCATTAATTGTCCATCATTAGCCATCAACAAACCACTATCAACTATCGATGTACCATTGACCACCGGCAGGGATCAACAAACGATGATTGATCATCATCAACCGCTACAATTCATCATTCTTATTGGCTAGCAGTTAGCATGATCAACCGCCTCTGTAGCCCATCATCCTACACTTGTTCACCAGCCTGACGTACCGAGGACTTTATCGGCTGCTGAAGCGTTTGGGGGCCTCGACATTTCCATGTTTCCATACTTCTTTTCGTTGGTTCCACGTGCTTCCACCATGTTCTGTTCGGGGTTTCTTCAAGACACCTGGAGCAAGTGTGGCGAGCGACTCTCGCAGAAACGAATTATTTTGCTTACCCACGAGATTTACAGCAAGTTTCCCTGGTTCGCTAAATCTTCAACAAGGGATAACAAGTCTCACTGACGTATTCTATGATAATTGGTAGTGATAGGATTCCAAAAACCCTAAGTCTCACAGGTGGCCCCGCCCCAAGAATCAACAAGACACGGACAAAAGGCACTTTTACATCTATATAGGGGGTTCGGGGATTCTGCAAGGTTGGAATGGCGGGCATTTGCAGATTGTAACGACCCCCACGGGAAAAGTTGCCACCAGGGCCCCATGGGCCCATCAGGGCCCCATGGGAGGATGGTGGACACCCTGAGCTCCGAGGTTTGGAGCCGCAGCTCCGGCACCGCGTCCTGTCTCAGCGCTTCACCGAAGAGCAACGCCAGGAGTTCGAGCGTTGGATGCCGGGGATGCCCAGCCAGGGGGCGGTGGTGGAAGCCGGTGATGCTGGGGGCTTCACAGCGGACATGTTCCCATGAACAACGTGGCTTTGCTCATGGCAAGCTGATACCAGGCTTACGATATGTCACAGGTGATTCACCCGCTCTTGTTGTCGCAGTTGTTGTTGGTGATGGTAGTTCATGATGCTTGGACTCAAAGTGCCAGTTTGATACGAGCCATCAGTGGCACCCTTAGTTGTACCATTGGTTGCACCGGAATTGGCACCACAGCAAATTCTTGCGGATGGTGATTTCAAGATCAATAGTGTAGAGCCATGGTAACTTTCAATGTTTATGAACGGTCAGTTGTCATGCTGACGCGCTATTTCATTGCTGAGCTGCTTCATGGATACTGCACTCGCTTGCGTCATTAAGGGCAATGGATGCCTGTTGCTATTCTGATGGTTTGACTGCGAATTTGCAATTGTCATCTACCGCACTTGGTTTTGTTAACTATGCTTGTGAATTGATTCCTCATGTTTCTTTTTCCCCCCATGATTCTTGACATTTTATTTCCTGCAGGATTACTTCAGAACAACTTGCATCGTTCATAAAGTATTCTCGGCCTATGAATGCCCAAGGATCATTGATTGCTGGATCGCCACCAGAATCTTTGGGGTGAAAAACAAGACTCTCCCGTATTTTTGGGTCAATGGTTATCAATGCTGTTAATGCTTCTCAAAAGCAGCTTTCCATGATTATTTGATGGTCATCAGCGGTTGTTTCCTGGCTACACCACGACCCAATTACCTTTATCTCCATTATATAATTGTTGATGGTTTATGCACAATCAACTCACCCATGGTGATTGATTGCCATTGCCATTTATCACCAGTGGCCATTGCAGCCCCTGGCAGCCTTTGCAATCCGTAATAGCAAGTGTATGCTAATGGTCCGCAATGGCTACAACTGTTGAATACCGTCATCAGTTATCAGTCACTTTTGTTCATACGTATCAATAGCTAATGCACTACGGATGGTGCACTATACCATTGGCAGTCAAGCAGGATCCAACCAAGCCAGTCCAACCAATGGATAGGCACATCAAGCCAACATAGTTTTAGCTTCATCATGAAGGGTATCAGCAACCTCTCGCTTACCTTCTTCTAATCCTGCTTGGTCTAAGCTGCCGAACTCGCCAACAAGCTGGGAATCCAAACAGCTATCACCAATAATAGCTATCAGCAATTTAGATGTGCAAGGTCGTGCACGTCGTTCGGGCTTGCACCGTTCGACGTGCCATTCGCCACCATGTTTGTGCATAGAAATTGGGACAACTTGCTGTAGCTGCAGATTATCATCACATCCACTGGTATCATCAGAAAACAAGCTGAGAACGAACTGAATATGACAATCTTATCCACTGGCATCAGAAACCAACAAGCTGGGAACTCACAAATTGGAGCAATACCTACTGCTTATCACCAACCAATCCACACCTTCCAGGGTCCGCCCCAGGTTGTCTCGGCCCCAGCGGCCCCGGGGCGCACGGGATCAGCGTGGTAAGGCGAGGACTGTCCACGGGATGGGTAAGAAATGATGATAAAATCCATTGTGCTGGTTGTTACTGGTGGGTATCGTGGATAGGGATGAAGCTTAATGATGAGGCTTGATGATGCTTGATGCTGGTAGATGCTGGTTGGTGATGGTTGGTGATGGTCGATGATGGCGGAAGTGTGGTGAATCTTTGTGTGTCACCAATCACCGTGGTGACCCAACATGGACACGTGGCGGTTCCAGGTGACCAGCTCAGGGAAGTGCAGAGGAGCTGCGAAGGCCTTCACCGATTGCAGATGCTCACGGGTTCCCCCTGGGGGAAGGGGATCATGGGGATCGATGGAAGTGCTGAACCATTGGGGGTTCTTTCAGATGAAGGGGATGAGCAGCATGAAGTGATGATGAAATTACGGTGATTCGTGTTCGATAAACCAGGGCAGCAAAAGTTCAGAAGAGCTTGATCATTGGTACTGGGCTAATAATGCTTGATGAGCATCTTCCCAGGTGTGAAGAACATTGCAGACGTTGAGAGCTGCCAATGGCTTGGGAGGTTTCTCGGCGCTTGACAAAAAACTGCTTTCCAGGTCACTTTGGCTGCTGCTTTCCGGCGAAAAGCGGGACTTGCGCTAGAAACTCGGGTAAAGAAAACACAAGGTCAGGGGACTTGAAACCAGGGAGAGGACATACGAAACAATCATGTAAAAGGTGTTGCACTATTCGAATTCAACCTGCTTGGCATCATGCTAAGGCACTTGCATGGCCTAGTGGTGCATCCCCGGATGAAATCCGTATGGCACCCGGAGCGTTCCAATTCTGAAGGAAGCCCCTGATCTGTTGTGGCTGTTGGGGATTGTGCCGTTGCGATGTGTGAGCAGAGTTGGAATCAGTAGGATGATTTGTTTTGTTGATATTGGATAGTGGGAGAAATGGACAAGTGCTTGCGGCTAATCTTTCAACTCGGCATTATTATGCGAGAAAATCAATCGAAGCCGATCATGTTCCGTCAAGGTCCGGTACTCCGCAGTGGTCACCATCGACCGTTTGCGTTTGCTGACGAAGGAGCACCACTGCTTGAAGGCGGAAACTTGTTACAGTGCCTCACGTGAGTAGTTGCGTGACGTGTCCTTTCCTGGCAGGGACAGACCGGGCATAGATGCTCTAGGGCTGAAAGCCTATGACACTGGGGGCGCATTTGGAGGGGAATGATTACATTATGATCATTTATGATCATTATACAATGGCAGTAATCACAGTGACACACCTAGACCCACACAGTGGCACAAACACACAAGTCATCTCATTTTGTTCATCGCAGTTGAAAATCGTATATATGGCACCATGATATGCAATTTGATGTATTGAGATGTAGAGCAATACAATTACAATGTATGCCTGTTTGTTTGTATGTCACTCTCCCTCTCTCTCTTTGTGTTTGTGCGCATGTGCGCGCATGCATTTGCACAGTATGACCCACAAACCTACAGAAGGTACATATGTCAGTTCTTGCAGCAGCCGTTCAGCTTCAGGTGGTGCAGGGATTCCGCTCAGCTTTGGTGGTCACCTCAGGCTACCGTGACTCAGCCAGGCAGAAATCGCTGGAGCACTGAGGTGGACATGAAGAAGCGCATGGAGGGTGTGGGCCAAGCTGCTTTCGAAGTCAGGTCGCTGTCGCTGTTGTTGCAGTTGTTGGTGGTGTGGTTGGCGCTGCCCCTGGTTCTGTCAGCTTGGAATCGGTTCTACACAAGAGACTCAAGGAGGTCCTTAGTGGAAAGTGTCCAAATGCATGGGAGGGGTGCAGGCAAAGTATCGAAACAAAGGCATCAGTATCAACACTCAACTTTTGCAGATCAGGTTCCGAGAAGTGCTTGCGCAGTGCTTAGCCGAACACCAGCTACAGCCACGTGTGGGGCAGCCAAGGCCCACTCAGGGTGCACATTGATGACCCATGATGGCCCGCTGTTGTGCCGGACAAGGACTTTTCATCAACAGTCAATTCTTCGAAAGAACAAAATCATCAACCTTCCAGAGTCAGTTGCATAAAAAGGCAATGTGTGACTTAACTTGGTCACACCTTGTACAACAATTTTGGCCAACATATCTGACTACATGTGAGGATATCAGTGATATTTTGATACCTTCCATTGACACCTGAGATTTTGTTCACTCATCGGGACCCTCAACTCATTTCAAGTTGACCGAACTGCCGAGGCCATGGGCCTACGCTTCTGCGTCATCCTGGCATCGCTGTGGCTCCCAAGGTCGGCTTCGCCATGTGGTGAACATGGTGAGCCATAGGGGAACAGCAACCAACGCCACCAACAATGGGATGATTGGATGGCTTAACCCTCGTGAATGCTGGTTTATCCGTAGGAGATTCCGGTCCTAAGTTGTTGGTGACATGAAGTGGGAACCCCTGTGAACCAACCACAGGAGCTTCGGGCTATGCCATGGCTCTGCTAGGCCACTGGCAACTCCTCCATTCCTGGCAGAGGGCCAGGCACGCCGTGGTGCATCGCCATGCTGGAAGTTTCAAGCAGTACTGTGAGTGCTACAGTTTGCTCAGTGATTAATTGCTATCATGCACCGATAAAGTTATGAAATTGTTGTCGAAAACCAGTTGAGAATCCAGAATGAGTTGAAACTGACGGGATGGCAAAGTTGATGATCACCAGGTTTGACTGCACACGCGCATGCGTACTCAAAGCATGCACACTAATCGGCATTAACCACTATATACTACTGTTGAACTAATCGGAATGGTTGAGTTGCTATGGTTAAACTAGGAATGCCATAATATCATGGTCAAACTGGTAGTTAAACTACTATGGCAATACCATTGCTAGGACTTTGGTGCTACTCTGCAGCTACAAGCACCATAGAGTTATGGTGCCAGATAGTAATGCTTATACCATTCTCTACTGTGGTTTAACATGTTTAACTATTGTTTTACCACAACTTAGCACTAGTAATGATACAAACCTATAGATAGATTTATAGCTGGTTGGTTTAACCAGATTCATTGAACATCACTGACCATTAGCTTAGTTGCCACCATAGATTCACCATAGTAGATAATCATTACCATGGACTTGATCTAAGAATGACATAGTATACACTTATATATTGGACACTGCAATGTACAGGAACTCATTAGTCATACCAAGGTTATAGTGGCTATACATTAGTTTTTCATTTTTATACCAATATATACTATCATACACTACTCAGGGGTACTACTACTACTACTACTACTACTACTACTACTCCTACTACTACTACTCCTACTACTCCTACTACTCCTACTACTCCTACTACTATCAAACAATCCTTGCACCATCATAAGTATGATACTTAGTTATCCTATGATAAGTACGGTATACATGATATAGTAGACCTTAGACATATAAGACATGATTTAGTTATAGCAAACTTAGCTATATAAGATATATCATAAGATATTGCTACAGGTATTACAAATGGATGAAGGAACTTATAGTAAACTTGGTCATTTAAGTTAGAACCAATAAGTTATATGATTATATGTTTTACTCCCTGAAATCAGATATATGATTTGATATGTACACTTATTGGTTTCACCTTACTGGCTGGAACCTGCACTCTGGTCGCCTGGCTCCAGGCCTTGGATGCGGGGCTTGAAGCCTGGCGTCGCCTGGGAGAGGCCAGGGGCCCTGTGCTACGGCGCGGCTCGGTGCTGCAGGTGCCGCTGAGGTATGGGGGGCTCGTGGTGGAGCGAAGTGATGCTGAAGGGTGGGCTCAAGGGTGGCCAAGTGGTGGGAAAGTTGTGGGTAAGTAGTGGCTAAGTGCTGGTTGAAACGAGCTTTTTGGATGGTTGAAGATGGCTGAAGATGGGTGAAGAGTGGTTTGTTGATGATTATGTGATGGTTAGAGGGAGATGGTCAGGAATTGTTTCATCGACATGCTTCGGCTATGGTTGGCAATGGCAGTCGTACTACTTATACCTAAGAATGGCTACTTGATAATTAGTTGATGATGGCCAAACGCTTGAGAACAGTCGAAGAGTGATTAATCAGTCCTGGTTGAGAACTTTCAAATGATGCTGAATAATGGGTACAAAACGCGAGCACAATTACTAGATGTAAGGTTTCTACTCAACAATAATTATGGATTGATGATGGAGGGTCAGTACCGGCTAGTGCCGGCCAAGAACTGTAGACAAATGAAACGGCTGACAGTGGTTGATTAGGAGATATCAAGCGACAATGACCGTGTGAGGTCTTGACAGAAAGTGCAGGCAAAGTAGAGCAGCCAGCTGTTTATTGTGAAATTTGAGAGTGATGAATCATGGAACGGGGGCTCCAGTCACGAGGAAAGAAACGAGTTCGAGAAGAAAACGTCGATGCGAAGTCTTGAAGACATGATTCCTCTCAACTTTGTAGCTGATTGACATTTTTGTCCCTGAGGCATTCTGAGCCATTTCCATCCCATGTGATTTCTGAAGTTCTGAACATGCGATTTTCCCAGGTTGCGAAACAACTCCACTTGAATCTTTCATAATGATTAAGTTTAATCAGATGGTCATTTTCTTATATTTTCTTATTGATGATCATTTTCTTATTAATAGCCTACTATAACCACCCGCGTCGGTCATTTTGCCATGTGATTTCTCCTCCCTTCGCAGATCCAGCTGCCAGGTGCAAAGCCCGGAGGAGATCTCTGCCAGGTGGTCCAGGGTACGCAGCGCCTACTTGGACGCAGTGGCGGAGGCGCGGATGTGGCCATGGGCGGCTGGGATCCTTGGGATCCTTGGGATCCTTGGGATCCTTGGTGAGGATCCTTGGAAGCTTAAGGGAAGCTTATGGGAAACTTAAGGGAAACTTGACTCAAGCTTCAGTGAAGTTTAGGGAAACTTTGAGGAAGCTTGAGGGAAACTTTAGGAACCCAACAGTTGCTATTGTGTCATTATGATTTTAAACATTTTCGTTCAATTTTTTTCATTTTCCAAAATGTATTACCAAATGGTTTGTTTGTTTGTTGGTTGGCTGGTTGGTTGACTAATATTTTTCATGTGGGTTGAAACATGTTGAAACCACCAGTCAGAAATGAATCTAAATGATACAAATGTATCCTTATGAAGACATGTCTTTCCAACTGTTCACTTGGATTTTTCCTTCCAAGGTATGGGCTTACGATCCATTTCGATAGATGGAGTCATGGATCTGGATGAAGTCAACCATCAATCCCATCAATCATTTTTTGCACCATAGATTAGTTTGCAGTTGATGGGCAAGGTTTCATTTTGGTTCGCAATATACTGACCAATGTTACTATGGAGTCATTCGCAACTACTAACAAGGTTTTGACGTTTGCCAGGCTGCGAGCAGCATACAAGGCAAGAAAAGAAAGGGCATGGAGGCAGGGACACGACTTGCCAGCCAGCAATCACAAACGTGAGAGGACTCCTGGCTGCTACGCGTATACAAGAACAGGTATCGCACCTTACATTTGGGAATCATATGTAATGGCATCACACCTTCCGCAATCCATAGAACACCCTCACTATTTCTGATTCTTGAAGAAGTGTGTCGAACTAGGCCGTACTGTTCAAGAATGCTTGCTTCAAAACAAAACAGCACATAGGTGCAGGCAGAAAATAGATGCACCCCAGCAATACGAGACAAACCCGATGTGCTTATTGTTACGACTACATCCCAGTCATTTTCTTGGGATATTCCCTTCGGTTATGCCATATTTGTTTTGGCTGCGCCAGGAGTTGTCAGTCATCTTTTTCAATCGTTGAAATCTGTAGTTGTGAATCAGGTCTGAGCTCACAACTGTGATTGACAGAATCTCGAAGCTGGCTACCTCTTAGCAATACATTCGTGAATGCGTTGGAGAGAATAACTTACAATAGCCAACTGCGCTGAGGTAGTTTGTACATATCACCATTGGCTGACAATACTTGCAGTCAACAACAGCAGTTTAAGTTGCAATGGCATTTTTTATAAATCACATTGTCAGTTGTCAGGACAACCTGTTGCTTGTTGGCAATTAACAGTTAGAGGTCGCATCGTTTTTAGCTACCAAGTGATTTACAGGTAACAAATTTGAGATTGGTTAAGCTACTTCAATCTGGGCTGACTTATCCCTAATAATAAACCACAACAATGGTTAATACTTTGATTGAGATATATCTATTAATTAATAATAACTTACAGTTATACCCTAGTTAATTTGAGATTGGTGGGTCCAACTGGTGCTGTGGGGCGCAGGTAACGATCTATCATTTCCCACTATGGCTTGCCCTGAAGTGGTCGGCGTCCCAGGCAGCAGCACGTTTGCAAGTGCTGGAGGCCGCTCAAGCAGGTGCGACCAGGGTGAAGCTAAGAGGTTGGACCAGCAACGAAATGATTCCTGGGACAAGATGGGATCAACATCAACATGTCAGATGTTCGCCATAAATTGGGGGATCTAAATCTAGCCAAAGGCAACCGAATACAGCATGACTAGATGAGAAGATTGGTTGTCTTATTTTGAAGATGGGATTTCCAGCGTGTCTCAGTCAGAGTGCGGCCTTGGATCTCTCCCAGAAGCCATGACAGTTCCATGGGTTTGGTTGCTCCATCCCCCATTGACCTGTCCGAAGCATGGTCTGTATCTTCGATAGTTGTCCCGTGCCATTTTTTGGGGTGAATTGCAAGCGTGTGGCAGCGCTCAGAGGAAAGTTTAGGAATTTTGTCGAGGACCTTTGCACAAGTGACTGAGTGCCCGGTTTGGTGTTTCAAAGTTACAGGTTACGAAATGCATTTTTTGATCATATCTATAGATCCTTATAATCAGCCTTTGCATTTGATGGTAAATCGAAAAGTATTGCAGGTAAACTCGGTGTGGCATACGGATCTAACATCGTTCGCAGAAAGGTGTAGCCGCGTCAAAGGACGCTTCACTGTTCACCCTGCACTTTGCACAGACGTGCTTTGATAGACAGAAGCGCTTATGAACATGAGAGTATCGTCATGGGTTGTAGTACCATAGGGCATTGCAAGCAGATGCGATTCCTTTGCCGTACCTCACTCTCTTGCTTACACAGTGTATCCCCAAGTCATCGACGGTTTCCATAAATTTGGAAGACTTTGGTGTAGCTTCATGCGGCGCGTTGGGGAAGTATACCCAGGTCTTCGCTGTCTATCGTCAACTCTGAGGTGACTAACTCATCGTGAACTCGCCTTGATCATGACTTGTCGCTCATTGACAATGAGCGACAAACGCTGTTCAAGGATGTTCAAGGTGTTTGTGTAAGTAACCATTATTGACGATGATGAGCCATCATGAATGAACCATCATGGACCATGATGAATTAATTGTTGACAATGATTGCAAATTGTTGATCACGATGGTTAATTGACGTTCATGAGCCATCCTGAATGAACCATCATTGGCCCATTGTGAGCCCAGCATTCCTTAGTCAGTTGCATGGATTTGCAGCGAGGCCAGAGAGAGAGGCAGCTGGAGCGATGGAATCGTCGAAGAATGGCCCAGGAAGAGGCGAGCAAAGCCACCTTAGCTGGGAAACTGACAAGTTAATGATAAAAAATGTTCGACAAAACAATTTTCCCAGGTGAACTAGATGCTTTTAAAGAACATGATTCTCATATAAAGAACATGATCCTCACGATTTTTCACACCTACCACGACATCATACCAACTTGTGAAGACTATCATTTTCTCGGGATGCTGAGAGAAGATCATCTTTGAACATGTTGATCGAACGTCAATAGCATTGAGAAGAACAGCATCAACAGCATCGAATTCAAGACAACTAGATAGATAGATAGACAGACAGACAGACAGACAGACAGACAGGCAGACAGACAGACAGATAGATAGACAGATAGACAGATAGATAGATAGATAGATAGATAGATAGATAGATAGATAGATAGATAGATAGATAGATAGATAGATAGATAGATAGATAGATAGATAGATAGATAGATAGATAGATAGATAGATAGATAGATAGATAGATAGATAGATAGATAGATAGATAGATAGATAGATAGATAGATAGATAGATAGATAGATAGATAGATAGATGGATGGATAGATCGATAGATGGATAGATGGATAGATGGATAGATGGATAGATGGATAGATGGATAATATGGATAGATGGATAGATGGATAGATGGATAGATAGACAGACAGATAGATAGATAGATAGATAGATAGATGCATTTAGTAATACATGATTTTTTGTAGTAGTGTAGGTACACAAGTATATTTAGATACAACAGCCGCATCAAGACAAGAACGATCACTTTGTCGAAAGAAACATTGTCAACTGCAACAACTAGCAGGGAATCGCGAATACAAATTCCGCCACGGGAACCACAAAAACGACAACAACTATCAGGACGACCAGCACAATGACCACCATGACGACTACCACCATAACCACGACCCAGCAACAGTCAGGACGGCAACCACTATAAAGACGATCACCACCTACACCTCGACAACAGCAAGTGCAACAGCGACAACAACACCGCTGCATCCGCTGCCAGAAACGCGACCACGAGCAACAGAAACAAATTCATGTTCATCCCCATCAACAGGAAAGGAGAATAACATCATCACCATCATGTCAACAAGCAACAACATCAATATTTACAAGGAAAATGATCACATCAGCAACATAAAGTTCGACGCCAGCATCTTCAACACGCCAACCTCGTGAATGGCATCAATTGCAGCAGCAGGAGAATTATCAACAGCATCACCTTCAAGCTTTTGCATCAGCAACATGCCTGAGATGTTCAGCATCCAGATCGTCATTATTTCTGGCAACCTTGTACCCATGAGCAGCACCCAACATAATGACGACAACAATAACAGCAAGAGCAGCAGCAGCAACAACAGCAACAACAACAACAGCAAGAGCAGCAGCAGCAACAACAACAACAACAACCACCAACACATGATGAGCAGAAAAGGTACAAAACCAATTTTACCTATTATCTTAATTGTAAAGTAAAACAGTCTCAAGTCAGTGCTGCAAGCAGCGCAGGCCATGCAACGTCGCCGGCGAGCTGGAGATCCTCCCGAGATTTTGAAGCGCGTGGACCAACTGCTGCAGATTTGGTCGCAGCACTGGTCGCCGGTATTCCCTGCTCAGATAAAGCCTCGGTAATGGCAAGAAAACATCAAGGAATTAAAATAAAATAAATTTATTAAATTTTAGATATTAATATAATAAAATTAATGTATTTTAAAATATTTATATAAATAAATAATATTTTTTAGATTTTAAAAAATTTAATATATATATATATATATATATGGTATTCATTTAAAATTA
>VSDK01006506.1:180601-193676 GCA_009767595.1 Symbiodinium kawagutii | reverse complement strand
TTTTAAAATAATATTTTAAATTTTTATATAATTTTATATTTTATATTATTATTTTAATTTTTCTTAAATAAAATATTATTTTAAATAAATATCAGTAGTCCCGTACAAGGCGGTGGCGGAAGTTTCCAAGATAGGAGCACTATAGGAGTGTATAATTATAATTGCAATAATTAATTATCCGAGGAATTCGAGAACTAAATATTATTTGGACCTGACTTCCTACCAATGTGAGCATCGATCTGGCCACTTGACTGACAGCCTATCTGTCTAGCTATCTTTCTATCAGTGGATTAATTTTCTTTTTGTTTATCTAACTATCTATCTATCTATCTAATAATCTATTCGTTTATCTATCTACCTATATATTTATTTTTCTATCTACCTCACTATTTATCTCGTCAACTTTCTGTCTATATATCTATCTATCTATTTGTCTATCTATCTATTTATCTATCTGCCTATCTATCTATCTCTCTATTTATCTGACTATTTATCTACTTTTCTATCTGACTCTCGTTTTGTCTACCTATCTGTCTATCTATCGATCCATCTAGCCATCTGAATCTGGCTATCCAATTCTTTATCTATTTTATTTATCTATTTTAGCCTTTATATCTATCTATCTATTTATCCATCTATCTATCTATTTATTTATCCATCGATATATCTATGTCTCTGACTATGTATCTAGCCACCCATGAATCTGACTATCTGCTTGTTAATCTATCTGGCTACCTCTTTATCTAACCATTTTTCGTTTATCCAGTTATTTACCTTCCAAATGTACTTCGATCATAAAGTATTTTATATCTAGGTATTTGGTTATTTTTAATAATTGGACCTTTTAAAGATATTCCGATTATCAAGTACTTTGCCACTTTTAACCTGCAAATGTCCTTGGCACGCAAGTGTTGTGTACATTTTGGCTACATAAAGTACGAAAAGTAACGCGAAATGTAAGTATTTTCCTTATTTTGTTTCCCATATTTTAAAAATATTAAAATGTACTGTGTTTTAATACATTTGCTTTAAAATCTGCTTCTTGCCCTAGCCACATGTATTTTTTCAAAGATATAACTTTTAATATTTATTAAAAACCACGAATTTTTACGACTTCGGACTTAAGAATATACTTCGCGCGCAAGCGGCATCCCAATTTTCATAATCATATAATATCTCCGAAAAGTAGCCCGAAAGGCTAATAAAATTGTAATTTTTATTTTAGTATAAAATTTTATCTTAAAAATTTACTTTGTATGCAGGCAACATACCAATTTTAAAAATTATAAGTTATTAAAATTACTCCAAATATATAATATTTTTATAATTTTAACTTCCAAATATATTTAGTATTTAATTTTTTTAATAATTTTAAATATAGAATTATTTAAAAATACTTCGAGCATACAATATTTTTATAATTTTAACTTCCAAATATACTTTATACCTAGGTTTTTTATATTTTTTATACATATTTTTTACCATAATACTCCACACCCGCCGCTTTAACGAGGTACCCTTCTAAACCCTTATAATATATAAAATCTTGTAAAATACAGTATTTCGTAATTTTCCTAATATTTTAGTATATTTATACTTTTATCTTTCGGTCTTATATCTGCATAAGTAATCTACCCTAACTAAGTTATTTATATTATCGAAAATTAAATTTCTAAATTTCTTTTAATTAATAATTTTATTATTTTAAATTTTTATTTATTTAAAAAATTATTTTTTTTTACCGGGGTGTCCAGGGGTTTACCCTAATACTATTTAAAAAATTATAAATAAATAAATATATTTTAAATATTATAAATAATATATTAAATTTTAATTTTTATATTAAAAACCGTATTTCCGATAAGTAATTCGGAAGTAATAATATTAATATCCATATAATAATTAAGGTTATTTTAATATCAGTTATAGTTTGCCATATAGGCCGACCAGTATGGTAAAATAAAAAACATATAATATTAAATACCAATATTTTCCTGTGGGGTATTGCCCCATGGACGAGGAGGTTAAGCCGCCGTTTGTCATCCGCAGCGGTCGCTAAGTCGGGAAAAGCAAGCCAGGATTTTGGATTTGCGTGGTCTGCGCTGACGGCTTCACGGGCGACCCGGATCCATATAGATTTCAGTATGCGGACCCGCCATGGCAAACCTGTATATTTAGCCAGCTTGCTGAAACTATTACTTGGCCAGCGCCCGGCTGTCAGGTATAAACCTTTTAAATAAATATTGAAGAATAACAATCCACTACAATAACTGAATAGTTGAATAGATTGATTTATACATATAATTTTTGAAGAATATCATAGGTAGCGCGGATTTCATAAAATGTTTTCATGGCTCTGGCTTTTTGTAAACATCTGATCAGTCCAAAGTTCGGAACTCAATAGCTCTCAGCCAATCTTTCAGCGTTGGCTCAGCTGATCCACTCAGTCCGCCATGATCTCAGCTGCCAGTTCTGCTGCTGCTTCACCAGCACCAGCGCAAATATCATAGACGCAATCGTCCAAGAAATCGTCGTTGCGCGCCTCCTGTGGGACGTGCTCTGGTACTTCTTAGGGCGTTTCTAAAGCCACACGGGTACCCTGTACCCCTAAATTGATGTAGGAAAGTTTCTTATCATTTATCGTTGATAATAAACTGGTTTCCCCAAATTTTCCCTTGTCTGATATCAACACTTTTTTCGAATTTAGGAAACCAATCATTTTGGGGGCTCCCTATCTTGAGAAAGCCCCATATCATTGCCAGTCTTCCTGTTTACATCGAGGAAAATCATGACTGGCTCAACGAATAGTCCTGCTATGTGGATTACGCCGCATTTCTCCCATTTTTTCCCATTTTCTCCCCTTTCCTGGTCGATGCTTTGTGACAAATAGTGCTTGGTGCAAATCTTCGCGGCTTCTCTTTGCTCTTCCAGGCTGCACTGCTTGAAAGAAGGGTCGAGTCCTGGCCCGGCACCACCCGGTTCCGCCTGGACATATCTGACATATCCAGACTTGTTGCCCTCAATAAAAATTAATCTAAATCAGTTGTGCTGGCAACAAAGACCAGTTCGGGATGAAGGGTACCACCATGACCAAATGCTCATGTTGAAGTTGTCCTCGGCTATCCACGTTGTTGAGGTAGTCTGCGGCCTCTTGGCTTCCTCCCAAGGCAGTCCACTCTGACTGGATTGCGAACCTCAGAACAGCCGACCCCGGATACACCGGGCCATCGCTTTTTCAATGCCTCAATTCTGGCATTTTCGGACCCTGTTCGTGCATTCATGAATGCAAAGCATGCAAGCATTTATGGATGCATCTGCAGGACCCAAATGGAGCAATACAATAGGAGACAATTCGCAAAATGCATACCGAAACAACACAATGGAACACAAAGCCATGCAATGCAATGCGGTCTGTCACGAGTTGCATAGATATCACACGACCGCATACCCTACCATACAGATCCATACAGTACCACGCCAGCCAGACCAGAACACGCCAGCACACTTGGCATTCCACTACATTCCATTGGAACATGTTGCAAAACATTGCATCGCATCATGGCATTGCACTGCACTTGGTCTAAAAAAATACATCAACTAGTGCTGGAGTGCTGCGCAATAGACCGCCCTGCAGTGTGCCACATGTCATTGCCATCCACACATCCGAAGCATACGCTGCGCCAGCCCCTATTGAAGTCTCAGCTGCTCTCGATCCTTCGCCACCAGACTCAAGTGGCTCGAGGCACCCTCAAGGTTGGTACCTGAAACTAGGGAATCTCATGGACAACTGCGCAGAAGGAGTTGGCTGATCTTTTTTCATCTTTGGCATCTTACCTGTTCATGGTGACTGTTCCTTCTGAACCATCTGCAGGATCGACTTTCAACGTAGCATAATGTAGCTTTGTAGATTGAGATCGGCTTCCCCTTCATGGTGTTCCTTTTTCACAGCTCTGACAACTGGAACCTTCCAACACTGGATTGTTTTTTTTGTGCAGTTTCCGCCACCAGCTCCCAGCCTCCTAATTTCTCCAAGAGCATCATGTCCTTATGGCCGGGGGCCACTTCGCCTTTCACAAAGCCTGAGTCCATCTTTGGGTTGGACATCTTCAGTTTTGCTGCGATGTGAGAG
Source organism: Symbiodinium kawagutii (assembly GCA_009767595.1). Classification (NCBI taxonomy): domain Eukaryota; class Dinophyceae; order Suessiales; family Symbiodiniaceae; genus Symbiodinium; species Symbiodinium kawagutii. The sequence goes on along the minus strand of VSDK01006506.1, from coordinate 189,547 downwards.
CCTAGCGGCGTGCGTGGGTTCGTGTGAGGTTCCACATGCGCGAGGGATGGTTGCTAAGTTGGTAATGGCCGATGGTTAACCTATAACTTCGCTGTTGCAAATCATCATTTTACTAGCTATCAACAAACCACTCACCATTGTCCACCCAACCGTGTTGGCAAATTATATAGTGGTGCTCGAGAACAAGAAGTTGAATGCTTCTGGTGGAGTGAAGCCTATACAGGTGCTCACCACTTTGGCCTCAAATGGGCCCCCTTGCCAAGCAAAGTCGCTGAAGGAGAAAGCAACGAACAAATGAGGAATGTTACAGGGAGCTGCGGAACACAGGTGGTCAACCAAAAACGGTCAATAGTGGAAAATAGGAGTGTTTCATAGTGGAATTTTAGGCATATACTAGGTCCATGAGATTTTCTCTTTATGACCCACCAAGTTCTGCATGACAATTGACGTCGTGTCAGTTCCCATTGCGAGTGCAAGTTGTTGCGGTAACCCTTTCCCAAGTAGGGGTGGACAAACAGAACGAGTTTGTGAAGGGTCATTTTGTAAAGAATACTATTGTTTACTCCTTCTTTTGTTGGAAAGTGCAGGTTCCAATTGCGGGGTAGTCATCAAATAATGAGATTTTCTTAGCCAGTTGGCACCCCTGACAGGGTGAAGAACTGGATAACCAACGTTGCCTGTGGTATCCTGATGGGTTGGAACACTGCTCCAGGATAGCAAATGATAGATGTAACAAATGATACAAGATCTCTAAGATTATTTATTCGCTGCTACCCAATACCCCACCAAAAGTCCTTCTCACATGACAGGTCAGGCGGCAAACAAAACGGGTAAGCACTACTGATCACTCAAAAACGACAAACCTCGACAAGAAAAGTCATACAAGGATCAACGGCAGCAGGCTCTAGAAAACCATGAAAACATTCATTAAACACACTCCTTACAAAATGGCAGGAACCGGCGGCAAGGAACCAACAAAAACCAAGAGTCAACTGCCCATTAGGCTTCATAGGCACCTTGGGCAATCTTCCAATGAGAAATCGCAGGCTTTCACAACTTGACTAGACACAACCTTTGCAATTGAAACAGTTTGCCTCTAAGAAAGCCAGTTTGGGGTGGCCTTGAGGGCACACCATCCTGACCAATCAAGGACACTAAACAAAACACGCTTTTCGTTCAAAATGTCTCTTTTTCATTCTTTTTCAAGAAAAGGGTTGGGGGCACCCGAAAAACCTCTGACCAGTTTGGAACCATGAGATCCAGTTCATGGTAGCAAACTGTAAAAAATTAGCCTGCAGAGTTTGATGACCAAACTCAGCCCTACAAAATTTAGTCGGCCAGGACAGGCAGCCAGCTACAAAATGAGCTTCCCCAGCCCCTACAGCGAGGTCAAACTATTCTGCAATGGAAATGTCAACTGGGACAGCTCATGATAGATAAGAATTGTGAGTCGTAGTGCCTTATGGTTGCACACCGTGGTGATAATTAATGCTACTACCACCCGGGAAAGTCAGTGCTACCAAATCGCATGCAAATTCATTGTGCTAGAAAAACGAACATGCTGTCCCCTAGCTGTACGCAACACGCACCGACTTCCTCAAAATGGTTCCCCAAGCTGTATGCAACAAAAATGGCAAAGGCATCGCCTTTCCAAGTCTGCAGTAATGAACACTAAACTGAACACCTCAATGATGGTTGTAAGTACCTTGTGATGATACTTCGTGGTGATGAACACTACTTAGATTCAACACTACTTAGTGGTAATGGCTTGTGATGATACTTAGTGGTTATTCAGCTCTCCAACACCATGAAAATCTCATTAGCCATCGCCTCGTCGACATCTCACAGAGACCTGGGCAATCTTCCTGAAAGCGCCTTTGCTCTTCATGAAGAGCCTCAGCCAACGCAGCCCAACGCGTCACATGCGCAGCAACGGCAAGCTTTTCACACAGGAAACATTCTCAGAAAAGGGCACTCTTGACAGGCACCCTGATTGTTGAAGAACTGCTGGTTCTATGGCAACTAATCACCCTTGGTGTAAAAGAAAAACTAAAGCACTGAAGCTGTAGGGACCTGTCGGAACCTGTAGGTACTTATAGGCAACTGCAGGAACCTGGGGCCAAACCGTCCGCACACCTTCCAACCATCCATAAGCATCCCTTGTTCCACAGTTGCTTGGATCCCAAAAAGTGATCAGCGACGGATAGTGATCACTCGAAAGCGGATGCGAGATCTAAAGAGATAAGATGGGGATCATCCAAATCAATCCAAATCATCCATGCAATAAAGCATATCAGCTTGTCAGCTTCCAAGATCTTCCAACTTCCAAGCAGCTCAATGGTCTTCTTTTCCCCCGTCTCTGACACGTTGAAAGCACCCAGGACGTCTCCATCTGCGTCTCTGAGTTTCCTGAGGTGGGAGGCTCTCGAGCCATGTTGAAGTCAACCATTGCCAATGAAATAATAGATTTTAGTAGCTGAGCCACTCTTAATCCATTAAGTAAGTATTTGCTAACATAATGCTAATAGTGTCAACCTATAAATTGTCGCTGATATGAATGAACATAGTTTTCACCATCAATCAAATAATTGACCATTGATTTGCCATGTTCAAGCACTTTTAACGATGATCAACAGGTAATCTACCATGAGACCTCCATGGTCTGACCATCAACCACGGTGGAAACAACCATGGCACGTCAAGCAGCAAGAGTATCCGAACTTGGGATCTAGCTTGAAGGTGCACACCAATTCCGGGTGAAATTCTGGGGATTCTCCCATCAACAGTTGGGAATCTGTTCATTTTGGGGTGCGGAACACGCTGCAGGTCGCAACAGCTAGTCTAGAGCTAGCAGGATTAACCCGCGGGCTCGTAGGCAAATAGTGAACCGGACATACTAAGTTCTGTACAATGTACTCAGTCAATCTGCACCTTCCCATGTTTGCGAAATTCCTAATCAAGTGACTTCAGCGATCCAACACGTTCCGAATGTTGTAACTGGTCCAATGTGTGAGGTTGACGCACCCCAAAGTGTTGAATGTCATACGGCTGAGGCAGAGGCAACCCCTTTGAATCAACAGTGTGGAGCATGACACGCAAATGTTCATCAACAGCTAGCAGGATGGGGGTGCACCGTCTGCAGTAATGGATCTCTCTCTCTCTCTCCAGCGCCATCTCCCAGGTCTCTCAAGCGAAGGGGCGCGCAGCCAAAACAGGCAAACACAATCAGCAAAAATATGGGTTCCATTTTTACGGACACGTGCAAACTTGTCAGTGCACAAATTGCAATAAATGGAGATTCGAATATCACTATGCGTGGATTTTCTGATTTGGGTTTGGATCCTGAAATAATGCGTGGAAAAAATTATGGATGATGGTGGACCCTCTCTCAATGTTACCCTGTCACCGTCTGGCTGGATGTATGCCTACACGATCCTCCGGTAGCGCCTATCTTTGGTTGGCGGTGATACGTTGTTTGCTGGCGATATCGATGAAGTGTAAATCCACATTCACAAGCCACAAGCCATCACGCAGTATAACCATTAGCTGTCGATTTCCAAACATGCAATGATCATGATTATTCATCAATTGTCATCAACACAATACCAGCTGTCATCAACATCATTCACCACCATTGGCCAGCCTATAAACCATCACTCTGCTCACTACTAACAGCATCTAACATCCACTAACCAGTTATCTAAGTTATCAACCACTTGTCATGGCATGTTTCAGCACCAACCATGACTTCACCAGCGGTAAACCCACCTGGATGAAGCCTTGGCTTCGTTGCTCCAAGGGTCAGCCACCGGGCTTGGTCCATGGCCTGCCATCCGTCAGCCTTCTGTCGCAGGGTGCAGTCCCGAGTCGTCAGCTGCAAGGCCTAGCGCCGGAGAATGTCCACCAGGATTCAGACGGAAAAACCCGAGAAAATGGCTATGATGCTCTTTAATTGATGATGATGATGATGATGATGATGAGGATGGGGATGATGATGATGATGATGATGAGGATAAGGATGATGATGATGATGATGATGATGATGATGATGATGATGATCATGATGATGATGATGATGATCATGATGATCATGATGATCATGATGATGATGATGATGGAGCACATCTATGGGGACAGCTATGCGTTGATGGAATTATTTGAGATGTGCCATGGTCAAATTCCTCAAGAATTTGACCTTGAAACACACTTGAGACACATGGATCCACATGCAAAGGATGGATCAAAGGGATACACTAGAAGCACTGGCAAACTATGGTACACTGTGATGATACTTCACCAAGTTGCGGGCATGTTCAATTGCATCAAAGCCCAACCAAAACTATTTTGGTAGACTGTAGCGCCCCTGCAAGATGGCCTTTACCCCACCAATCCCCACCACCTAGGGCTAAAGCTGTGAAAAAATGGGTATGGATCGCTGGGATGGTGGCCATATTGCCCGTGAAAGAGATATGCCACCAACCAGCCATTATGAAGCAATGGTTGCGTCCGTTCGCCACTAACAAGCAGCAATTCTCAGCCATTCTTGGCCCACCCGAACTCTGGCAGTGGATCAGGCGCCCAGCTGGGATTGTTGAACTCTGCAATGCTAGGCCGCTAAAATGATGAAGGATCGCGTGCACTCATCATCTTCTGATAAAATCTACTGTCTATTGTCGTCAACTTTGTCATCATACATCCAACATATTCCTTGCACAATCTTTGATTGTCACCATGGCCTTCACTCGACCAGTCATCACATACTGAAGACTTTCTCATCACATGCTTGGATACCCAACCAACGACATCATGGGGATAGGGGCTTTGCCACTGTCGCGCTCTGCCTGGCGGGGGGTCTTCAAATGGCCTGACTTGTCCTCGGCAACAGGGGCCAACATCAGCCAAGCAACAGGGGTTCGTTCATCACATGCTGTCATTGCATTGGAAATTGACCAACAAAAACGGCAACAATTCTTATCCACTATCAACCATTAACAACCATAGGTAATCAACCGCTATTGGTAATCAACCGCTATTTATCATTAATTACGAACCATTGGTTCCAACAAAATCGTTGTCAAGAAACACAACCTGAGGTCAATCGTCGTGCCCTGGTCACCGGCAACCACCGTCGTCAGAAAGGCTGGTGCGAGTCTGGTGGATTACGGATCCTGCTGCTTGATCCTCAAAGGGAAAAGGGTCGCACTGGCCACGAATGAATGGCACCAACCCGTGTTTCATGGGGCGAATTCATCGTCAAAGCAGCAAGCGATCATCTAAAGCCTTTACGTGGTCATCTGTTCTGTAAAAAACCTTTGTATTTTTCATACTAGTTTTGAACTGCTGTGTTTGAACCTCAGCTTTTTTGTCCAGAGGTTCTTAGGGAACTCTCTAGGTCGAATTGAAACGTTTGAAACTCAACTTTTGGAACCGCACGGTTGTGTTTTGAAGCTGGCGCACAAAAACCTCAAAACGTGTATCTTGAAACTTGGTCGTTTGATGGATTTAGAACTTTGATGGTTGCATTTTCAGAACATCCTACATTTGGAAGCTCATGGAAACTTGACCGTGAGTCAGGGGGGGAGCATCCATCCTGAAACTTTTCCATGGTGCCATGCCTGAAAGGAGGTGTCCCATCTGTGTGGTTCAGCTAGTGTATTCAAGTCTTGTTCCCCTTGCTTTATCCAAGTTCTGCCAAGGCTAGGCTGTCACCTTTCGAAGAGTCCTATGCTTGTTGCGTGCGCCGGATCCCGCCCAAAATATTTGCATGCAGTCACCCTTCCCAGGCTCACGCGGAATGAGGAATCGTTTCACAAAGCCCCCAGCATCATTCCATTCCATGCGCCGTGCTGCAGGATTGCATGAACGATGCAAGAAAGGGAAATTCATCAGCACCACCCACCCCACAAGCCCAGTGAACACAGAAAAAAATCTCATGTAAAAACCTGAAAGGGGAACCCTCTATGCGTTGAATCAAAATTCCCGTGATTCTCAGGATTTCGGCAAAGTTAGTTCCTAGTTTCAGACTGCAACCAAATAGTTGTAGAGTAAAACTGGGCAGTTCAAAAATATTGATTTTCGAAAACCAGGGCAGCTTCAAAATCGAAGACAGCATACATAAATCCTGAAAGCTCCTGAGGGCTCCATTTAAAGGTTTCGGGGCACAGCCATGGGAGAGTTGAGACTTGTGGAAGTTTCAAGTCCAGCCAAGTGTCCACAAGCAGAAGAGCTTTTGTGAAGGATGTGCTGCCTGCGACTGTGCAGCTGGTCATGGTGCAGTGGTTTGTCCATCAAAATCTCTGGGCCAAAGCATCGAAATGTATGGGTGAACTCTGGCAAACTCCTGCATTGGAGTTGGTTGTCAATGGTTCCCAAAAAGTGCTGTTTGTTTGCTACTAAGGTGGTACCTAGTTGGTAAACATAAGGGTTTGATGAGGTTCTTGGTCCTGGGCTCATCTTACACTGACCAACAGGCAATGACTTGGGATGGTGCCAAATTGAAGTGCACATTCTAGCACATCGTTTCAAAGCACGCCCACGCTGCAAAAAAAGAGAGTGAGAAAGCTTATCTCGTCCTTCCAAGGCCCTTCCTGTCTTCAATGGACACGGAGATTGCACAGAGTCCAGTTTGAGAAATCCAACAATTGAAATTCTACACTTTGGTTCGAACACTCTTGGTAGCTCCTGTGCAAATGGTTGTCGGTGTGAGACCAACGGACTGGACCCACACCACCTGTGGATGGAGACACAAAATGCTACCTGGAGTGCACTGCTGGCTATGGACCCATGCTCGAGGCTGAAGGAGCATTAGCTAAGTATTAGCTCCTTAGCTTCCCTTTTAAAGGGGTATATGGGTACCCCTGGCTCCAAATCGCTCCCTCACAACAGCCAGAATTGGCGCAGCAATAAACCAGGAACGGATGAGCATGGTAAGCCTCGTACTTTCCTGCACTGGCACGCCCTTGGCCTGAGTAGTGGGCATAGATCTCAAAGTCCACAGGGATCTTCCTGAAACCAGCTGCTTTGGCACAGGGTCAGGGGGGCATGGTATGGGATGTCAGCTTCCCTGGCTTCCGCCACATGCTGAAAAGCAACCACGCAAAGCACTGGAAAACTGCAATGTCCAGGGAAACCAACATGAACCAAAAGCAACCATGCAACATCATGGAATCATGGAATCACTGTGCTTCACTATGCTTTTCTTGACCCACCAAACTCTGAGTAGGCACCGCATGCCAAGGCGCTTCCCAGATTCTTTCGCCTCGGCCACGCTGCTTCAGACCCACACGCGGTCGAAACCCTCTCAACATGTCATAACCTATGCGCAATCGGATCCAACAGGATCCAAGTCAAATAAAGTCAGATTGACCAAAAATCAGCGCGGCGCTGGATGTGATCATGGATATACGTGGCCAAACATATCTGACCCTCAGCTGTTAGCTGCAGAAAGTCAAGCTCTCCGAGTGACTGAAGAGACCTCCGCATCAACACCTTGGTTCCACAGCGTTCACTCGGTGGGGAAGGTGGCAAACAGTCCCAGCACAACAGCACTGCGGTTGAGAAACCGGAGAAGCTCCAAAGCCTAAAGCTTCCCTGCTCCAACAGGGTGTAGTGTCTTCCATCCAAAGTGCTAATGTGAGGATCGCCATCCAAAATGGCATTGGTTGGGCTGTCATTGTCGGAGTCGATGGGTGCAGTGGCGTCGCCGGCTGCATTGTCATCGTCGTCATCGCTGAGGTCGCCGGCGTCAGCGGTGTCGGCTGAGCTGCTAGAGCTGCTGGAGCTGCTGCTCGTGGTGCTGCTAGAGCTGCTAGACTCGTCGCCGTCGATAGGTGCAGGGGCGTCGCCGGCTGCACTGTCATCGTCGGCGTCGATGGGTGGATTGGTGTCGCCGTCTGCACTGTCATCGCTGAGGTCTTCGGCGTTACCGGTGGGGGCTGAGCTGCTACTGCTGGTAGAGCTGCTAGAGCTGCTAGGGCTGCTTGTGCTGCTTGAGCTGCTAGAGCTGCTAGAGCTGCTAGGGCTGCTTGTGCTGGTAGAGCTGCTAGAGCTGCTAGGGCTGCTCGTGCTGCTAGAGCTGCTAGAGCTGCTAGAGCTGCTAGGGCTGCTCGCGCTGGGGGGGCTGCTCGAGCTGCTAGAGCTGCTAGGGCTGCTCGTGCTGGTGGAGCTGCTAGAGCTGCTAGGGCTGCTCGTGCTGCTAGAGCTGCTAGAGCTGCTGCTGCTGGTAGAGCTGCTAGAGCTGCTAGGGCTGCTTGTGCTGCTTGAGCGGCTAGAGCTGCTAGAGCTGCTAGGGCTGCTTGTGCTGGTAGAGCTGCTAGAGCTGCTAGGGCTGCTCGTGCTGCTAGAGCTGCTAGAGCTGCTAGAGCTGCTGCTGCAGCAAGTGGAACAGGATTCAGAGCCATCGCAGCAAGCTGCTGGATCCTCGCAGATCTTGGCTCCACCTAATCCGCGCTGCAGAAAGCAACCCTCCAGTGGTGACCATTTGGAACTATGACTCCACATCGGAGAGTGCCCCAGCGCAACAAAGGTCATCTTGCTATGGGATGGCCTGCTTGATTTCAAGTCGCCCTCCCGGATTGATTCGTTATATGACTGGTCACATGTGTTGGACGTGAGCACTCCAGCGGCCAAGTGCATTTCATGGCCGACCAATGACCTGGCTGCCTCCTATGTGTGACTGGGCCATACTTCACCATCCAAATTACTAGCATCTCACATGTTTCACAGGGATAACCTGGCCACCGCTTTAGTATGACAAACAAGTTAAGCTTGCGAGCCAAGGTCCATGGTCACAAAAGAGAACTGCCCCCGGCAGTCTTTTGAACGATAATCGTATGATGATTGTATGATGATGATGGTGATGATGATGATGATGATGATGAGGATGATGATGAGGATGAGGAGGATGATGATGATGATGATGATGATGATGATGATGATGATGAGGAT
>VSDK01006506.1:167213-180060 GCA_009767595.1 Symbiodinium kawagutii | reverse complement strand
GATGATGATGATGATGGTGGTGGTGGTGGTGGTGGTGATGATGATGATGATGATGATGATGATGATGATGATGATGATTTTTTGATGGCTTTGAACATCTGATTAAAAACAGTGGGAATATCCTCAGTTTCTCCTGTCACACGGTCACCACCAAGGCACAGGGGGTTGGATTCTCTTCGGAGATCGAATCGCAGAACACAGTGGATCCGGACTTGTCCAGATCTAAGCAGCCCTCGCCTGCCGCATCGCTGAGCGGACCGTGGATTGCCGCAGGGAGTGCTGGGGGAGAGGAAGCCTTTGACCGAGCCCTTTCCGGAAAGCCATGCAACATACATCAACAGACCACAGTTTTTGGGACACTCTTTGAACGCTCCCATTTTTATTCTTTGTGATTCACCTCGCGACGAGTCCCGTAGCCTCCAGCAACACCATAAAAACACTCCCCCCTTCTGACCATGTCAACTTGTCAACCTTACAGGGGGAGGGATGACTATGGATTATTAATCCCCGGTTAGCCAAAGAATGACCGATATGTCGCCAGCCTTCACAATAGCATTCGCTGCCGTTATCTTCGATCATCATCACAGACAAATCGGAGCAAGCCCCTGGTCCGCAAGACAGATGCACGCAAGAATCTGTCAGCAAATGGATCTGAGCCAAGCCACAGGCTCCAGAGCCTTCACAGTTGAGCATGACATTTTCATTGCCCAAAGCAATGAATTCGCTCTGAGAGCATGTGTTCGGTCCATAGCATTCAATGCAATGGTCTCCATTTCCCGAGAAGGAAAAGGCTGCAAGATCGTTCGAACAAGCTCCACCATCCAAATCGCCATCGCAATACAAATTGCCCGTCAGTTCTGCAGTTGCTCCAGAACAGGCCTTCTTTCCACGACACGACAAGCTATGCACACCCGAGTAGCTGGCAGATGCACATGCATTCTCATCCTGACAGCAAATATCATTGGTGCAGGCGCCACTGCCTAAATCCAACTTACTGCTGCTGCAGGTATAGTTTCCACTGCAACAGGCTGCGCCCAAAGTGTCGACGTTCCAGTGCATGCACGCCTTAGAGCCAACCAAGCGGTTGAACATGTGAAGTGACACTCCCATCCTTAAAGCCAGCACCCACCCACCTGCCCACAGCATATGCCATATGCGGGGATATTCCATGCCCATGGTACAGAACCCCATTGCAAAGAAGCAACCAGAAAGGACGAAAAAAGGCTGTTCTGGCCGTGGCGCATCTGCCCCTTGACAATCGAGATAATCGTCAGGATTCAAGAAACTGTAGTAGTCGACCTCCCAACCAGCCTGATCAGTATCCAATCGGCAAGCACCAGCAGTACCTCATGGACCGGCACAGGTAATGAGGGATTTGACAAGCCACTCATCATTTTTCCCAAGGATATTCAGTGAAGGTCACCATCTGCAGTGAGAATTGCCATCAGCAAAACGGGAAATTGAAAAATGTGTCTTGTTCTCACTTCTAATGGGTGGCTCATAGGATGAGATCTCTGTCTTTCAGTTTTTGGGATCTCAAAGGCCCACAGGTCGATCTCACGACTGAGACTGAGAGATCTCACGACTGACTCAACGACCTCGTCTCACTGCTTGCGGCCCAGAGTTGCACAGCAAGCGACCGCCTTCAAAGCCATCACCAGTGCTGGGCACCGTTGCTGAGCTTGGAATGCAACCGGTGCAATCGCCGCTACTGCACTCACCTCAGCTGTTCTGACGCTTCAGCAAATGCGTCGATTCTCCAAGTTTTGTGGACCGAACGACGAGTTACTCACAGACCCTGTGGATTGAGGGCAAACCATGGAGTGTAGCAGCGCATCAACCAACGAATCTTTTGTGAATACTTCAATCAGGGCATCAACCAACAAACATTTGTTGAATATGTCAATGAGTAATTCGATAAGGGGAATACCAGGAGACCCGCTGCTACTGGATGATCAAAGTGATCAAATGTCTCACCCTGCGAAACTATGTGGTTCATGAGTAATTCAATGAGCTCGGATTGGCTCCTGCTGACGCCTTTGGCGCAACCAATGTGTTTTTTCGAAAAAATGAGGAAGAATTCTGCGTAAAAACAGCTGCAGCCCGTGTGGCCTGAAGGCATTGTGTGAACATCGGTACGTGAAAACATGGAACTACATGGACATGCTTGTATACACGTACATGCATCACCATGCACATGTACACACATGCATGCACATCTAGATACTTATCAACACAAAACGTCAACCGTCGTCCTTTCCAGTCACGGGCAAACAATAGGGTCTTGCCGCTGTGTTAGCTATGTGAGCTTCCCCCCTCACACGCACAAGCTTCCAACCGCCTCTCCCTTCCTCTCTCTGCTTCCGTCTGTCGTTCTCTCGCTCTCTCTCTGTCTATGTCTCTGTCTCTCTGTCTCCGTCTCTGTCTCCGTCTCTGTCTCTGTCTCTGTCTCTCTCTGTCTCTCTCTGTCTCCGTCTCTGTCTCTGTCTCTGTCTCTCTCTCTGTCTCTGTCTCTGTCTCTGTCTCTCTCTCTCTCTCTGTCTGTCTCTGTCTCTCTCTGTCTCTGTCTCTCTCTCTCTCTCTCTCTCGTTCTCTCGCTCTCTCTTCCTTTTGCACTTTCTCTCCCCCCTTTTTACTCTCTCTCTATCTGTTTGTTTGTTTGTTTGTTTCCCTGCGCTTAGGAACGAGTGCCCCCAAGGCCTATGCTTCAGGCTGCAGGCGAAAGGAAGGATAGGAAGGTGAGACCAAAACATGCGAGAAAATAAGTACATAGAGAACTAGCCACTCTCAGAAGCCCAACTCCATCAGATAGCCAAAGCCAGCAACACGAAAAGCAAATCAATCAATCGTGGGGAGGTCAGCAACAGCCAAAAGCTCAGGAGCAAGATCAACAGCGCCATCAGCAAGCGCAGCACCAGAAGCACGGTCAATCCTCACATCATCAAAGGTTCGAAGAAAAAGAGGCAAGGTAGCAATCCAATGTGACCGATTGCATGCCATGGTTGTCACCGTTGAAGGGGAGTCAAGTGCACTGTAGAGATGGGATGACGTCAGAGTGGCCCAAAGTCTTTCAAGGTCACTATCTGCCCTCCATGGATGAAACCTTCCAGGATGTCTGAGGCCTGTGACGGGCAACATCTGTTGGCGGTGCCACCAGTGAAAAGACCGCCATAGCAAGGCTCCAAACCTGTCGCCCCCAGAATTTGTCTCCGCCATGATGTTGTCTCATGGCTGCCCAGGCCAAACGAAACTTGACCCTGTGGTGATCAAGCCAGAGCTGGTCCGGCCGTCGAGTCACCCGAAGCATGTACGCCACCATACGAACCTGGTGTGTATTGAGAAATCGAACCATAGACTGTGTAGGGTTCCACGAAGGGGAAGCCCAGAGTACCACTCCACTTACAAGAACATCAAAAAGCGAGAGTCTAATCGACAATGCAATGCTTGCGCAAGTCAAAATGTTCTTATGTTTCATAAAGGCATTCCATGCTTTGGAAACAGCAACATGCAAATGTGCGTGAAAACCCTTCACCATGGAGAAATGCATTCCCAATATGCGAATGGCCGTCTCACTTGGTAGTGTGGGCAGAGCCTGCCCATCAAGACTCACAGCGCCAGGCCTCGCAAACTTGTTGCATAGCAGATGCAGCTTGTCCAAATTGGCACCAAGGCCGATTTCTGCAAAATAGTAATGCACAAGGTTGACTTTGTTTTGCAAATCATGTAATTCAGAGCTAAAAATATACAGGTCATCAACCCAAGCAAGAAAGCTTGGAAAGGCAGGAAATTCAGTAAAGAGAAGGCCCGTCACGGGGCGTTGCAACAAAGCTTGTCGGACCTTTCCTAACATGAAGTCGACTGTATAAGAAAACACAACTGCACTTTCCGGTGCTCCTTGTCGAATCCCCCGGGTCGGAGAAAAGGCATTCTGAGCATGGAATCCGTAAAGTTGGATGTCGGAGTGCTGCTGCACCAAACTTCTTAAAATACAGTACTGTGTCGCAGGAGACGCCCCCCGGGAAGAAAGCATTTCCAACACACCATGCCATTCCAACGAATCAAAAGCCTTACGGAAGTCCCAACTCAACAGATACAACGGCTCCTGCCATTCTCGGGCTCTTTGGGCCATGATATCAATGGCGTGGATGATTTCATGCACCTGGTGTCCTGGAAGTCCTGCAACCTGTCCATGCTGGTGGTCTCCAAGTTCAATCTGCAAACGTCTTGTGATGACTCGCATAAAAATTTTGTACATGATCGCTGTTACCGCCAAAGGTCGAAACTGGGAAAAGGTCTTGATAGCAGGGGTCTTGGGCACAAGGTGGACCAGTGCAGTATCCCAAACACGAGGCCAGGCAATGGCACCATGCAAAATCATAGTAAACCATGTTGCAAGGTGTGAGAAAACTTCTGGGCCAGCGCAGACAAAGACCTCATTGGTCAAGCCATCAACCCCGACTGCCTTGCCGGAGGTCAAACGAGTGACCGCCCGGGTAACTTCATCGGGTTCAATTGCAGGCGCATGACATGTAGTCCCAGTAAGTTCAACCAAACGTGTTCGGACAAGGCGAGGGCAATCATGGAAAAGATCATCAGACAACGACACTTCTCGTAACATCAATGTGGCAACATGTGTGAATTCTTGCAGTTGATACACGGAATCCTTGTAGGTCAAAGTCATGGGGATGTGCCGTCGCTTGTAAGTACCGTTGTGCTGCAGCTTCTGAAGCAGCTGGAAATGTTTCCAACCTCCACTAGCAGCTTCGCGAATCAAGGTCAAACGCCAATGCACCCGCTCCGCCCTTCGCTGATGAAAGATGATTTTGCTGAGTTCTTTTCGCATGGGATCCCCGCAGGCGAGGCCCTTTCGAGTGTGGACCATACCAGTTAGGCCCGGACTATCTTGAAATCGTAGTGACTGGGGGGCCACGGCATGTCTCACAAAACAGAGTTGCAAGGCTCGCTGAAAATGCCATACCAGGTCATCATATGGAATTGCTGGGCCCGCAGCGGGGCTGATGTCACTGCACGGCTCGTGTATTTCCATGGCCACCGATGCCTTAGGCACACCCAACGGCTTGTGCCTAAGGTTGTTGGGTGGTCGCCCTGGGCCAAGAGGCATGTCAAGGTCACCCATGCATGTGCCACGTGCGAAGGTTTCTGCGACATCAACATCAGCGGCTTGAACAACCGGAGCCTTAGGCACACCCAAGTTGTGCCTAAAGTGGTTGGCGTCACCCTCAAGCAGTGGCCACAAATCAGAAAAGAAATGGAAAATTGTGGCACAATCCTGTTGGTACGCAGCATGGTTACACGAAGGTACTTTCCACCGCTTCCTGCAGAAAGGGCGTCTTTGTTTTGTACCAACCATGTCGCATGCATGCACCATGATATCCAAGGAAAAGTGTAGAGGAACATGATCCGTATGCAAGGCCCCTTGGGCATCCAAAAGCACAAAGGGCGCCACCGTGGGCAACATGTCGCAAGCAAACCAATCCAAAGCCCGAGGGGTATGATTCTGTCCAGGCCAAGGGTATCGAGTGGGGCATGGAGGACTGACTTGTTGCGCCAGAGGCGCCATATGCAAAACGCTGAGCATGCTGACGGCCAGTAGCGTCTTGGCTGCATCTCCAAAAGCATATGGTCCATTGCCAGCACACTGGGCGAACTCAACATTGAAATCACCTCCCAAAATATGAACACATGTAGATTGCAAAGGGCGCGTCAAATGTTCAGAGGCCTCATGAATACCATGCCAGATTGCTGACAGAGTTTCTAGAGAGGCAGTCTCACATGGCAAATGCACGTTGAAGAGAATGAAACTTGGGGCCTGCGAACTGTCGATCAAAGAAGCTTTGCACATGGCACAATGTCTGCACACAGCATAGTCCGAAGGGAGATCAAAATGACACACTGCAAGAAGAAAAGCTAGTCCTCTGTGTGTGGAAGTGACGTCAGGCCCAAAGGAAAGACACCACCAGCCACCAAAACTATCAATCAAACGAATTCCTTCATCAACTGCAACCTCTTGGAGGAAAACAGCATGTAGAGCATGATCCATGCAAAGCAAATTCAATATGTCAACACAAGCTTCCAACGACGATCCTGCGACATTCCATGTTAGAAATCCCAGAGACGTTGGAGCTGCCACATGTTGTGGGCAGCCTAGTCACTCAGCATCCCTGGCTCGCTCACACTGGAGCCAGGCCTGTTTCACTTCAAGTTCAGTCTTGCCCGTGGCATGAGCTGTAGGGGCGATCAAAGGGAAATCCTTACACACACTGTAGTCAGCAAGTCGTGCATCATGAGACCATACAATCCCTCTACGGTGGTCACCTTCAACATGGGTAGCGTCCAATCCAAGCATCTGCAAAGTTCTGATGGACCTAGATGTGAAAGAGGCAATTTCTCTCTCCCGGGGCGACTTGTGTATGGTGAACCAGATGGGCTTGTCGGCAAACGTGGGCTTCAAGTCACGGACTGCCTGCATCAATTTGAAGGCATTCTCTCGGGCCGTCTTCCCACCGGCTGCCTTGACATCAACCCTGCAGATCTGCCCACGGACTCCCGGAGCAAAAGACCGATCCACCACACTCAGAAGATTGAGCTGCTTCAAGATCTCATCAGCCCTGTCCTCAATGGCCTTCTTGCGGGTATCCTTGGGGAATCCGCCAAACAAACATTGTACTGTGCCCTCAGGGATGTGTGGAGAGGCAGCGGAAGAAGAGGGTCCGACTGTTCTACCTGATGACTGCATGGGGGCCCAAGGGTCTGTGGACTTGCTTGCCTCGATTTTCTTGTCCAGTTGTTCCAACTTCTTGTCATGGTTGTCAATTTGTTTCTTCAGAGAGTCCTGGGCTACACCAAGAACCTTCACTGAGTGCGCTGCACTTTGACTAAGTGCCACTGCCTCCTCAGCCTGTTTTGCCACGATCGAGATTTCACTACGTAGTGGTTGCGTCCTCTTTCTGCAGCAACTCACGAAGGGTCTCCAAGGACAAACCTGTATCTGCTTCTATCGGGCGTTTCGCCATCAAGGAACAATGCCCACGTCCCACCTCTCTAAGCTAAGAGAATTCCCTCCTGATAGTACTTGATCCCAAATCTTGAGCCAAAATGGCTACGGCTCCCTTTCTCTCTCTCTCTCTCTCTCGCTGGGCTTGGCAGTCTGCCGCCTCACAGAGGCGCCCAAAACACACAAGACCCGAGCGCTGGTGCTATCTGTCTCCCTTTCTCTCTCTCTGTCTCTCTCTCTCTCTCTCTCGCTCTCTCTCTCTCTCTCTCTCTCTCTCTATCGCTCTCTCTGTTGTGTTGCCTAAGGCACTCTGTGTCAAGTCTCCTTATCATCTCAAAGGCTACATGCCGCTTGCGTTGAGAATCTAAGTACACGTCTTCCAACACAATGTACAGCGATTGAATTTTCGACATCCCAGAAGGGACAAGAAAAAACAGCACAGGCAATCGTGCAATTTGCAATCTTAGCCCATCCAGGTTCAATTACCCAGTTGCCCGCAGGTGCATGGCGGTCTGTCCAAGAAGCAGATAGGGGATGGAGGTACCCTATGTACCCTTCTCATCATCTGTCACTCCCGGTCTTCAGGCATACAGCTCATAAAGTAGGGTCTTCCACAGTGAGTGTTTCCAGGGCAGCATCCCCCAAACTAGTGGTATTGAACCTCGGTCAAGACTTGTTATACTGGGTGTTTCAGTCATCCATGAACAGCAAGGATTCCTCATCGTGGCCAAAAACTTGATGGATTTGCTGATCGCAAATCATCACCTTCCTTAATGATGTCTACTGCAGTCACGGGTCAAAAGATGTCAGCCAGGCAAAACAAACACTCAGCGACCATAAAGCAACCACTATGCTCTTGCAGAGAAAACAATCCGCCGACCATTTTTGCAGCATTACCAACGGAGATTTACCACAGCTACTCGTTATCAATTACCAGAAATGCCCAATGACACTGTCAGCCGCCACACAATCAATACACACACATATATATATATATATGTGTGTGTGTGTATGTATATATATATATATATATATATATATATATGTGTGTGTGTGTATGTATATATATATATGTGTGTGTGTGTGTACGTGTTTCTCAAAATAGGGGACCCCTCAACCATCCAAGTCAATAACCATCCATAACTCTGAATGTACCCAACGGCTTGAGCAATATTTCAGACCGTGCCGCAGCCGCAGCGCCTGTGTTGATTTCGCCCAAACATGGATCGGTCACGGCACCCTGGAGGCTCATGACTCATCAGGGTTTGAAACAGAATCATGGGAGATCCTAGCAGTAGCTTATTCATATTGATAGTTGGTGATTTCCCATCTACCTGCTTACTGATGTGGATTTATCATTGGGCTTAGGGGCATCACAGAGCTGAGAAATGTTCAGGCCTGTGCAGGCATAGGTGGTATGCATAAAACGAATTCCGGATGATATTGCATCAACTGAAAAAAGCGTTCCTTTCAAAGCGTCAGCTGGGAAGAACACCAGATTGGGTGACTGAAGGTGTTGATTCAGTGTCCGGTCTCAGGGATCATAGGGGTCCGCGCCCCAGAAACAGCGATGAGGGCGCCTCACGTGCAAGATGTTGAGATGACACCTGGGGGCAGTGACTCATGTTGCTGAGCCTAGGCAAGGCCTAGGGATTCCGGGTAAGTCCCCACACATTGTGGTACTCCCAAACCACCTGCAAATGGCCGAGTCTTGGGGTGGGAGCGATAGCTTCAATCGCAACCAATCCTTCATGTGTCTTAGATGAGAACATTTATACACACACACATGTATATATATATATATAAAGTACATGTATAGATATGTGATATGTAAATATGGGTGCTTCTTAAAATCTGGAACCCCAAAACTATGGTTGGTATACTGCCTATAAATGAATAGACTGGATGATACCTGGTGGCACCCCCATTTTGAGAAACCACTATCTAAAGGCTATGGTTCAGAATGGCAACATGAACCAATGATGACTATTCTCAGGTGAAAATGATCCATCAACAATAGGGTCTAAGCACTTATACCGCCCCCAAGCAACCCCGTCCTTGAACCCCCTCAGCCAGAGAAGGCTCAGCAGCTCCTGCCCCCACCTTCGCTCGACTTTGAAGGTAGGCAGCATCATCTGGGTCACACCTCGGAGATTCCCAGGGCCAAGCTGGCTACCCCTAGCTGTTCCCAATGACGAGAGTGATCTGTTGGAAAGTTTTTCTGCCCCCTAGCTGGAGACTTGTCTGCTGGAAGGTTGGCCTCCCCTGTTTGTTGGATGATTCGTTATGGCATGTAATGACCGCCCTTCAATATCTAACCCTTTCAACAGCTTCAATGAAGGGACTGCAATCCAGCACGACACACACTGCTGGTCCTTCCCATGAAGCCTGGGATGCCTGGGTTGCTTCAATGGTTCACCTTCGTCCAAAGAACATTACTGATTGCATCTGATTGCCGGTCAACTAAAACGTCCACAAAGCCATCAAGCAACGCTGGCGATATGAAAACAGGACGTGCCAATGCAAGCAGCCAATGGCTGGTGTCCCAAAACACGAGCCTGAACACTTGATCTCTGAGAGATGTCCTACAATTGCTGCATTACATCTTACTCAATAAGATTTCACTTGACTCACTTTGACTCATCATTCTTCTGATTCTTAATGAAAACACTTCACTTAACTCACCGGATTCTTCGTTGGTCACCAGGTCCCTGTTAGCTGTTCCAATGATCGGCCCCAGAGCTGGCATCCCGTACTGAGAAGCTGCGGCGGTCAGGAAAACCTGTGCAGCCAGGTGCCGATTTCACGTGACAGTGGTGGCTATCCAAGTGCAGATCCCAACAATTGGGATGTCCCAACAATTTCAAACTTTGGGGATGTTGCACCATCAGGCATCCCAACATATCCCAACAAATTCAGAGTCCTAGCACGAAGACAAAATATCAAACAGCGATTCAGTAGGGACCAAATCAGATCAATTCACCTGAAAGCTGACACTTCACCTACTGCTGCGATCACATGTGATAAGCGGCGGCACCTGGAAGAGGCTCCAAGAAATTTTCAGCATCGATTTCACACAGAGAAAGGGGCAGGGCTCGACCCATATTCTGTCAAGCTGAAAAAGCAGCGGCGCCGGTGGACCAAACTCCAGTCATGGCATGTCATGGCCCTTTGTTGGCTATGTTGAGTTGGTTTTACTGTGGGACTGTGGGAATTAAATCCGGTGAGGATTGGTGAGAATAATTCTGTGATATTCTTCCGTCTCTTTCACCCCTACAACTAGACCACTGGACACACACTGCAGGTGGTCTGAATCATTTTTTTCCTGGTGTCATCGCAGCGTGAGATGCCACGTGGAACAGGGCAGGGCTCCAGCAGATTCCAATCCCATCGATCCCATCTGTATCTATGCCGGCCTTACAAGAGCCTCACTTCGATCAACAGGCGCACAACTTCGAGACGGCCATCACTAGCTGCAGACTTCAGAGCTGAACGCCCATTCTGGTCAGCCAAATCTTTGTCAGCACCAGCTTCGATCAAACACCGAACAACCCCGAGATGGCCGTTCATAGCTGCATTGTGCAAAGCTCCCAATTCCTTGTCAGCACCAGCTTCGATCAAAACGCGCACAACTTCAAGATGGCCGTTGAAAGCTGCATTGTGCAGAGCTGCACGCCCACACTGGTCAGCCAATTCCTTGTCAGCACCAGCTTCGATCAAGCAGCGAACGACTTCGAGATGGCCGTTCCTAGCTGCATAGTGCAGAGCTGCAACACCATCCTGGTTAGCCAAATCCTTGTCAGCACCAGCTTCGATCAAAACCCGCACAACTTCAAGATGGCCGGTGAAAGCTGCATAGTGCAGAGTTGTACACCCTGTCTGGTCAGCAAAATCCTTGTCAGCACCAGCTTCGATCAAAAAACGAACAACATCAGGATGGCTGTTAGCAGCTGCAAAGTGCAGAGCTGAAACACCACGCTGGTCAGCCAAAACCTTGTCAGCACCAGCTTCGATCAAACAGCGAACGACTTCGAGATGGCCGTTTCTAGCTGCATGGTGCAGAGCTGCAACACCATCCTGGTTAGCCAAATCCTTGTCAGCACCAGCTTCGGTCAATAAGCGCACAACTTCGAGCTGGCCGTTAATAGCTGCATTGTGCAGAGCTGCACGTCCACAATGGTCAGCCAAATCCTTGTCAGCGCCAGCTTCGATCAAACAGCGAACGACTTCGAGATGGCCGTAAGCAGCTGCATAGTGCAGAGCTGCAGCACCATACTGGTTAGCCAAATCCTTGTCAGCACCAGCTTCGATCAAAAAACGAACAACATCAGGATGGCTGTTAGCAGCTGCAAAGTGCAGAGCTGCACCCCCATTCTGGTCAGCCAAATCCTTGTCAGCACCAGCTTCGATCAAACAGCGAACAACATCAAGATGGCCGTTAATAGCTGCATGGTGCAGAGCTGCAGACCCGGTCTGGTCAGCCAAATCCTTGTCAGCACCAGCTTCGATCAAAAATCGAACAACTTCGAGATGCCGGTTAATAGTCGCAACATGCATGGGGGTTGTCCCATTGCCTGATTGTGCATCCTTCTCTGCACCAGCCTCCAACAGCAGTTCTGCAACTTTTACACGCCCGCTTCTTGCTGCATGGTGCAGAGGTGTTTCCCCTGCTTCATCTGTCACAGACGGGTCTCTTGGACTCTCAAGCAGCTCCTGGAGTTTGGTTGAATCACCATCTCCAGATGCCAAGATGATTGCTTGGTCTTGTTCAGCATCAGGTGGCCAAAATTCCAGCGCCACCAGCAGCACTTTCACTGGAACTGTGAAAACTTCATCATCCAGAATCTTGCGGTCACCATTTTCCGTAAGCAGCTTCAGTCTGAATCTAGAAACCCCGAGGTTCCCCACTAACAACTGCTTCACTTCTTTTGCTGATTTTCCTTCAAACTCCTCTGTCTCAAGCATGGCTAGTGCCTGGCCAGACAGGGCAAAGCAAACCTCCATTGCTGCACGCCTGCCCTGCGGCTCTACCAACTTGTGGTCCGAACTACCTCCTGGCTGGTGAATGTTAGCGGCAAACAAGCGAGAGGATGAGCCGCCACATCTGACATGAAACGTCATCGGCTACCTATTGTGATCCCAGAATCTGGCAAGGTTTCATGGGTGGAGGTCACATCCGTCCCCACAGGTTCACATCATTCAAGTAGACATGCCTGCTCCTTTTCATCTTTGTTGAACGGTCATGGATAAGTATTGGTGGTAACGATCTCAAGTGTTCATTGTACGATTATGCACGTGTCAGGTCTGGTAATCGATAAGCATCCCAAACATCCCCAATCCCCATATGACAATGATATGACAATGAGGTCCATTATTTCGTCGCAGATTCTGGTGGCGCGGCTTCCTCAGCGAGTCAAATCCGGCCATCCCGAAACCAAGTCAGAGCGAATTGAATGGTCAGTTTTTTGTGCAAAGAAATGTGTGTCTATCAGTTTATTTCTATATGGATCTATCATCTATTTCTGGGTGCGCCTTTTTGCATGCGTACAAATGTGTGACGTCTCTTTTTTTCATCGTCTGATTGGCAGACCCAGTGACACGTAACTGCCGACCAGGGCTGAAATACGCGTGGCCATATCCAACTGCTTTCGGAGCCCTTCGTTTTCGACCGAACCAGCGCTGCAACTTGCAACTTGGCCTTACACCAAGCCATGAGGTGCGACAGGGAAACCCATCACAATAGTGGAGTGGCCAGTGATATGAGCAATCTCTTAGTGCAGACATGTCATACCCGACTTCTACCGAAACTGATAGGCACGTCCACTAAAATCA
>VSDK01006506.1:146392-167199 GCA_009767595.1 Symbiodinium kawagutii | reverse complement strand
CTTTCCATTGATGATTTCTGCTAAGGTGCGTTCTGATGCAGCTTGCGGACTTTGGATCCTTAGAGCATCTTAGAGCCAGAGACGTCGGGGCACCCATCACGTGCAACCCTTAACACTAGTCACTTGCGACCCTAAAGCCATGAAGCTTAGTGCAAATGCCACGCCCGCCATACAAAATGACAAGCGCCAGGAACAACCCAGGGTCCCCCATTTCCCCCCGCCCCCTCTGGCCATTACATGCAACCGCCATGCCGCGCAACACTGAAGTTATCAGAAACCATGGCTATGGAGCCCCCAGTGTTCCTTGGTGTCCAGCTCGCCACCAGCGGTCAGCAGGTGCCGCGCAGGTCCTGCCCGGCCATGGTTAGGATGACCGTTCATGATGGGTTGAGGCTACGAATGGTGAAAGGAATGGTGAATGGATGGCCAAAGAACGGTTGTGATGGTTACTGATGGGTTGATAATGGGCTAACAATGCTTAATTATGCTGGCCATGGTTAATGGACATTTGGCTGGTGTAAAGAAGCTAGTACGATTCATGACGGCTTGCAGGCAGGAGCCCAGAATCTCAAGATCTTGTACCAGGGTTTGAAGCTGCTCCTTTTTGTTTCTGGTGACATCCGCAATTCAAAGTGTTCGACATCTCAGTATTGACCCGCCCATCATCTCTAATGAAAGTAGGCCCCATGAGGGGCTTGGCCGCTTGAACCATGAAAAAGTCCACCACAGAAAAGTCTGAGACAAAATGGGAAGCGATTTTTTGGCACCATCTTGGAACAGGCTAAAATACAATTTGGATTGAACCAGGGATCAAAATGCGAGGAAGCAAACCAATCTTGGAAGCATGCCATTCTGTGTAAGAATGGGGAACCCCAACTGTAACAGCAATGCTGTTTAGAACAAACACCCTTGCAAATTTGTCCTCTAGCAAAGCTTGACTTCTAAACAAGAGGGTCTATTTACGCCTGAGCATGAAAAAGTCTATTGTTGTGTCTTGACACGAGCAACCAATCTCTTCACCATCAAGCGCATGTGCTCCAATTGGCACTTTCAACGCATGGATGATGGTTGTTGGTACTGGCGTTTGCCACTCCGGCTTTCTGTTTTGCCTTTTCCGGAACATCGTGAGATTCCCAAGGGGTGGGAGCTAGTTGTCAGCAAGCCGCACCCTGGCATTCTGTTTGTGACTTCAGTACTGGCGTTTGCCAGTCCGTCTTCCTGTTTGGTTTTTTTCGGGGCATCCTGAGATTCCCAAAGGGTAGGAGCTAGTTGTCAGCAAGCCGCACCCTGGCATTCTGTTAATGCCATGAATTCAGTACTGCATCAGGATCGCTGTTGAAACTTGAGCTAGGCGGCTGGAGGATCTGTTTTGCCGACTTCGGAGTCTTTGGCAAGTGTTTTCACATATTCTGCAAACTCACAGCCGAGTTTTACAAATAAAATGTTCATTGATCGCTTTGCCCGAATGGCCAAATTTGATGTGGGGTCCAGCAACAGCCACATTGGATGCTCAACACCGCCATCTTTCCTCAGGTTAACTTCAACCTCACCTGCAAGCTGGTACCATGGATTCCACGACTGCATGCGAACCACAATGGCAGTGAAAGCGCCTGTGTCACTCCGTGGCACATGGCCAGCTACATCATGCGGCACGGTGGTGTGCGAAATCAGAGTGCATCGAAGGGGCCCCGCAACGTTGGCAAACTGCATGCCTGCCACAGTCTTGCTCTCACGTCCCGGAGGTGGATACGGATGGAAACCCGTAAATTCATAGGCATCAACGATTCTTCGAGCCCTCTCCTTCAAGAGCACCCGAGAGATTCCACTGAGCATGTGCTTTTTTGCTCCAGGTCTATCAGCCTCATCCACCTTTCCGTCAAGGGTGGCATCCACAGGATCACTCCATTGATTCGTGTGGCACTCCTGCAGGTCAAAGAGCAAGGCATTTGTGAGGATGGTGTGTTTGTAGATGGGCACCATGGCAAGCATGAAAGGCATGGCGATGAAGAACTCCATGAAACCTTGTCGGTCCATAGCTCCGATCATGGCACAAACTATATCCCCGAAATTCCAGATGTAACCGTACTTCATGGCCAACACATCTGCTGGAGACCGTGCCATGTCTGGATCCTTGGTATGTCCTGGACGCCCATTGAAAACACTCAAGGCCTTCCAGGACCGACGGGTCCGGGAGAAGTTGCACAGTCCAATGGGAAAGCAGAGGACCCAAGTGACCACACGGACCAACAGCACCCAAACGAGGCTACAAATGATGAGAGGCAACGCAAGGATGAAGATAGCGCAACAGGTGAGATGGAAGCTAAGGTTCCGTGGTACCACATCCAAAGGTCTTGATAGGCAGCACATGTAGAGCCTGACCACAAGCACCGGCAGCAAGAATAAAGGCACCATCATAAGCAAGAAACCCACCATGGGCAGACCCAGGATGCCAGCCACAAAGAGTGCGTAGATATCTTTGCAGGTCCACGATCCAGCTTCAACCCAAGTACAATGATTCTTGATGAATTCATCTGTCAGCTTGACCTTGCCGGGAGTTTCAGCTACCATGGCGGCTGTCAGATCTAGACCAACCGCAGCCTTTGGGCGGCGTGGCGGTGTATGAATGCAGAAAATTTACACCTATTGTGCTCGCCCTCCAATGTCATGCATCAGAAATTGCCTTGGTCGGAAGATACAGTTGTCGTTGACCAAACGGTGTTCTTTTGCTGGCGCTAGGATCTAATCTTGTTTATCTTGTTTGAGAGTGTCATTACTGTCTTTCTACATGCTGTCGGCTGCAAAAACATGCCTTGATCTCTTGCAGGAACTGTGGAGCCAAGGTGAGCGATTGCGTTCTTCCACTTGCGCACCTTTCATAGCAACTCCACTGGGAGAATTCCGCACCCTGGGGATGTGAAAACAGTATTGGATGGCAGCTTGGGAGAAATAGGCCACGAAATTAGCAACCGACAAAATATGTTTCAAGTTTTTATCAGGGCACTAAGGTGTTACATTTGGGCATCTCCCTCTGACAGATTCATAGCATTGGGTCCGCTTGAAAACTAAATGGGGTCCAAATGTGTTTGAATTCACGGCGACAACCCACAGATTCAAGAAAAAGAGTTTGAGGGCGTCCAAGAATTGTGACAAGAATATGGTCTGGTCTCTCTCCCTCTTAGTGGCGTCCGACTCTATCACGCCTGCTCGAGGTATCCACCGCTTGGACGCTGCCCCGCTGCCACATCATTGCCTGTCGCGACGTTGCTGATGGGGCCAGTTGGGTTGTGGAGAACTGTGGGCAGTTCAACCGAGGATGGCAATTTCTTCTCCAAACAGCAAAAAGCACCAGGCGCAGCGGGAGCTAAAGGTGCATCAGTTCATGGTGCAACTTTTGAATCGCAGAAATTGCAAGTTGAACAAGAGGCAACCACTGCTGACAATTCTGCATGGCGCTTTTTCTCTGTCCACCTGCTTGGCCCCTTCGGCAGATCCACCATCCAACAATCTCAGCCGCTGGAGTGCAATCCCCTACAAACACCCCTCAAAATTTGACAAAGCGTATCCAGTATCAGTGTCTCAAGTTTCGGTGGGTTTTCATCTGAATCTTGGGTAGTTCCACATATGGGCGTACCCAATCATGAACCAAGAATGATCACATTTAGTACGTAAACCATGGTTTTGGGGGTGTCCCTGGCAATGGAAATGCCGATGTTGCATCAATTTTTGCACCTGATTTGTCAAATTTTGCAAACCCCAAAGTCTCTCGAGCACCAGCTGCCCGAGCGGCAGCTGGAGGTGCCGGTGCCTTGCAGTGCAACCTGGCAGTTGAGCATATCTCAGGAGGCTGGCGAAACACCAATTGGACCCAGGTGGTTTTGAACCAATTTTGAATGGAGCGTATTTTCCAAATTCAGAACTACCTCCAACAGCCTTCAAAATATCAGAGAAAAGGTGAAACTGATGGAAATATTGTCTTTGTGCAATTCCGGATCCGAACATGTTCGCAGGCATGATGTGCACTGGCTACCTCATTAAGTGAGAATGGATTTGTAAAATCCCGCCCGTCCTGCAACCTTACCAAATAGAGCATCGCCCCGTTATTATTTTTCAACAAAATGGCAAAAAAGTGGTCAAGATAGTAGGATTTGTTCATATGAGAATTCGGGAGTGCCGTGACATTCCTCAGGAAAGCAACTGCCACAAAAAGATGTCTTCCCAGGCTCCCAGGCTGTCCGAAACCAACTGAATTTCTGAATAACTATATATATATATACTTACTTTCAAGAGTGCAAATCACAATTGCAACGTTCATTCGGCCGAAAAAATCCCAAACCGACCAAAAGCTGACCAAAAAAAACCGAGTCAAACTCAGAAACTGATGCATATGCTCTTCCACGGTCTCTCGCGTCACGAAGCGCCAAACATGAACCTCTGACCGTTCTTGGCCAACCCGTCGCACACGAGCCAAGGCCTGCTTCTCGTAGGCCACCGCGGTGCTCAACGTCTCTGCATTCATCGGGTGAACGAAGATCACATGATTAGCAGCTGTGAGGTTGGAACCGGAAGCTGCGTGCTCCAGGGACAGCAACAGGACAAAGGTGTCCTTTCAGGCTTTAGGTGCACGGTGCACATAACAGGCCCCAGTGAGTGATTTGGATTTAAGTGATTGCTTAGTCAAGGTCCTGTACTGTAAATGCCTGTTGGTTTTTCAGTGTTCTAAACCCCTAGAAAGCCCAAAAGATTTGTCCCACCAGAAAAGGTGTACAAAATCGGCTTGGCAGCTCTCAGCAAGAGCATGTGCTTCATGCACTTGAAGGGTGATGAACACTGAAATGAGAAGCTTGTCTGATACTTTGTGTGGAATTTTGTTTCAATTTTTGGGCTGAATGTTGGAACACCCCTCGGAATGGCTGCAAAGTCCCAGATGCAGTGGCTTCCATTGGCTTCCCAAGGTGCCCTTCAAACCACTCCTGAGAAGCACAAAAGAACTTCATCACAGCTGCCATGTCTCTGCCAGCATTTTTCCGATGTGGCAACTGGAGGACTGGAAGCCCATGGTGCTCAAGTGCCCGTGCAACCTGAGGAACTCAAACCGAGCCGCTGGTTGATCGGACGCAAGGTCTATAAAGCACCTGTGACTGCACACACACAAAACTAGCATGCATTCAGTGACCCACCAGTCTCTGAAAACTAAACGCCACCCACATGTTATGCTACTTATAGAGGTTGTGCCTCTAAAATTCCACACAAGCTCATGGTTACCATGGTTGATATATTTCCCAAAATTCCACCCTTTCCATACGTTGCCCACAAATGTGCTCCGGGCGCCTTGTTCTCCAAGTCTTTCCACTGGACAAACACGATGGCCTTGGCCTTTGGGTCTTCTGCTCGGATCGCCTCCAAACGCCTTCCCACTGCTAGGAGTTTGGAACCATGAGCTGCATCTGGCACAGGGTCGTTGGAAGATGCAACTTCAACCTGGCGCAGCGTCGCAACTTGGGTAACGAAATGTGACTTCCCTGAAATGCGTTTGAAATTCAAGGGATGAGGCCAACAAAGCCGGAATGAAACAGGGTCTCAGCTCGCCTGCAGCAAGACAGAGGACATCGATTTTGGGGGAGCATGGGCTCGGCAGCATGGGCACTTCGGATTTGACTCTAGGGCCAAACGAATACAATCGCGGTGGTAGATGTGTGCACACGGCAACATCACCAAAGATGGAAGATCATCCATCGGCATCAAGCACACTGAGCACTGCTCACTGCGAAGCTTCTCGATATCTGACAGGCCGCGCATCTGTCCTGAATAGAAATCCAGGCTTCGATGGGCTGCTTCCAATTTTCGCGACAGAACTTGAAAGCCAAAGGAAATGGATGCTGGAAGAAGGTGACGGTCACGACAATCAATCTGTGCACATACCTGCCTTGGAAGGCACTTGAAAGCTCCACCAATATCCAGTCACATCCTAATGCATCCCACCGCTAGCTTTGTTTTTGAGGGGTTGAAGCCAGCATCTTGGAAATTCCCACTTGTTTTGCATTCTTCATCGTTATTCTTTGAAACAGTCAAACGGGTCTGATAAAGAGGAGTCAGCTCAGTCCAAGTTTCGTTTGTGACAAGATCCGCTGAGCCTGTGGATTACACATGCGAGCCACTGCATGCTGAACCACGTGCCGAAAGTCCAAGCGGGGGTAGACCTCTGTGTCTCGAAGTGGCTGTTTGAAATGCACTTCAGGTCGTACACGAGGCAAACCATCACGGTCAAAGAGTGAAATGTTCATCTCGAAGCATTTCTTTTTAGGATCCTTGGACTTCCAAGCGTGCTCACTAGTCCCATAGACAGTCTGGATGCACCGTTCAGCCTCCGGATGGTGCAGCTTCTCCACCAGAAGGCCATGCTTGGCAGTGTCCCAAATCGAAAGGTGGGCAGCCCTAGAAGCTTCTATCTCCATTTGATCCTGCAAATGTTGGACCCGGGCACGTTTGTCACGTCCCAGAAAGCGCACCGCTTCCCCGGCATCCTGCGCATCTCTGTCGAGGTCAAAGTGGGCACATCTTTTCAGTAGTGCTTCACGAATATCGACACTGGCACCGTCATAAGCCTGCTCCACATCAAAGATGCCATGATCATGACAAGCCTGTCGGTAGATGAAGCGCTCTTCAGCACTAAACTGCACAAATTCTTCATGTTCTTGTATGCGAATGGCCTGCAAGGGGCCGCACAAAGGCTCATGAAACAAAATGGAACCATAGCGACAACCATTGGAACATTCAAAAATTAAGCTGAAAAATGAAGAAGATTCAAGTCCAATCCAAATGGTCCCGTTGGGGAAGTGAGGTATCCTGCATCCCACTTTCGAACTTGCCATGCTGGCCAATTGGCATTCAAAAGGACGTCCCTGACCTTACACCAACGATGCAAATAATGTAGCAAACGAACACCTGGGGGGTATGGCAGGCCATCTATCGTCTCGAGAATGTTTCACAACATTCCCAAGGCAGGGTCTGCCATACATGCTTCTTCATCAAACACTCAGCCAGCATCAGCCAGCACATCAACCCTTGCCCAACCTCCACCAAGTTTGAGCTGTTTTGTCGCACATGCGCACGGATCATCGCTTGACATTCCTCCTGGGCGTCAGGAATCGGGTTGGGCGTCAGTGCTTCAATGTCGTCCCTGATGTGCCAACAAAACTCAAATGGATCAAGTAGGGAGACATCACCACAAAAATGGTACAGATTACCTCCATGTAGCTGCTTCCTTCTAAAACCGAAATCTAACTTCAGCAAAACTGTTCTATTTGCGACACAGGGTCATGTAGTTTTTCCTTGTTTGTAGCATTTTCCAGCCAACTTTTGGGAATATGCCTCGTCTGATTCATCTGATTCCTCTTCGTCAGGGCTTCTTTCATGAAAGGAGTGGCATCGGTTACATACCACAGAATTTCGGCCACTTCGAGCACAGACTCGGCCGTATCCAACGGTGGAGTTCCAGAAAGTCCCCAGCGATGTGTGGCTCCTAAAGATTTCATCACCTCTCGCACGCAAGTCCGCCAGGACTCTGATTCATGAAACTCATCTAGCACCATCCTGCAAGCTGCATGAGCACCGTGTTGCACAGTTGACCGCGTCACATCCCCCAAGGTGACCAAGTGAATAGATCAAATTCTATTTCAATACGACGAATTGATTAACCCCTGGGTGGCAAGGAGAAGTTCGCCTGTTTCGGATTTTCCCCGCTACTGCATCCGATTTCCCAGCCCACACAGCATCCATGGCATCCTGTTCCACCACATCGTCTCCAACAAAGCAGGAGATTGCAGAGCAGCCTGAAGAAAGCTATCTTTCTGATGCCATTTGTCAACACATTCGCGCAATTTCTCCTGCCGGGCACTCATTGGTTGCGCATAACACTTATATTCATCCTCCCACAGCCAGTCGTTCAGAGTGTCTCTGACGCGATCCATGTGGTGTTTGGTGCCAAGGAGGCTAGTGGACACCAACACTACGTTGAAGGGTTCGAGCAAATCTGCCATCCGCAGACGTGCCATGTCTTGCTGGCTTGCTATCGTCAGGATACGAAAAGGCCCATTGCCTCGGATAGTTTTGATCCGGGGTTTCTGTTCCCTCACCACGGTGACTTGCACAGTGCATCCTTTCTGGCACTTCTCATCCAGAAACTCTTGGAAGTATGGAGACTTGCGTTCGCACGACTCCTGGCTGCTCCCGGGGTCTTGCAAGTTGATCGGTTTCACCAGTTTCACCTTCTCCACCCAAATGATCAACACGATTGACTTTCTTCTTCGAAACAAGTTTGAAAAATCAACCGCCGTCTATCAATCGATCTGCGCCTGCGCATGGAAAGCTTGCCCTGAACTCAGCCGAATGGACAATAATTCAATGCGATCACCCACGTGCAAACGTTGTTCGGGCGCCAGCTGCTGGTTGTGGCGTTGGACAGACGGGCTGAGCTCTGAGACCAACCGGTGCGCTAAGCGGAATGGACGCGAACCGGTGAACTCGATGGGTGGAAGTACCTTGGCATAGCCATCATGGATCATCATGGCAAATTTGCAAATGCACAAATCTGCTTATAGTTGCTGGAATCCTCTTTTCAACTTCCAGTGGTTCATGGATTCATGACTGCAATGAAGCTTAGCGTGGTGTTTGCTGCTTAACCTTCTTGTTGCGAGGATTTCACCCTGTCTTATGACTTGATGGCTAGCAAGTTGCTACGCATTTTTTGTCCTTGGCTGGGACTGTACACGGATGAACCAACTGGACCTGGTCTCCGAGAAATTTGAAGAACTCATCTTCCCACTGTGTCACCAAGTGAGGAGGACACAAGATGAGTGTCGCGGCGTTCCTGACACAATGACTGGCGCTTACATCATGTTGCATCACTCCAGCACCAGAAAACACTTTGGCCAATAGCATTTGATGATCCCCAAAAGTGACGTTCAAAACCACCAACAAAATGAAATCCATATATATATATATACATACATATATTGAAAAATATGGGCCGCGGCTATGTTGACACTCACTCCATCGATTCGGATCCCCAACGTGCATCGAATATCATCGAATGATGTGCAAAACATAACCGCAACCCCTGTCCTGATGTATCCCCTCGGTCGATCATCTGGCACTTGGCAAGGTTTCTCTGATAGCATGCCAATAGTCGTGGCTGTTTTCCCGTAGCCCATCTTATCCGCCAAAAAGCCACTCTTGAAGCCACTGCGAGCCTCCTGGAAATACATCCACGCCAAGGATCTCAGCTGTTCTTCCCTCAAAGGGTGGATTTTGAAGGCCTTGGGATTTGGAGCCACCGACCCTTCCGCATTGGCTTCGAGGTCATAGCCACCTTCCTTCCGCAGCTCACAGCGACGTCGCTTGGCAGAGACAAAGAGCTCTGGCTCAGCTACCTGCACCACACATGTGAGGCCTGGAAAAATCTACGTCATTTCAACATTGTACTCGAGACAGTTGCCAAAGTTTGATAATCATGTCAAAAATAATGCGACCTTATAAGTATCTCTACTGCATAAGGTTGGCAACTTCAGGATTTGCTGGACCAGTTTTGAGCAGAGCGGCTAGTTGGGAAGCTGTTCGCTCGCGGGAAGCTGCAGCCGAGCCGAGCATGATTGCTATGGCAATTTGCAGACGGTCAGGAGAAAAATCAATCGGAGCATAAGGTGTATCAGTGTATAGGCATGTATAAGCCATAAGAAATAAAATGCGCAATCATCATGGCCCATGGCAACTGCCATTATTGTTCGGATGGCAAGCATTCACTTCCAAATGTCTGCCACATGGCTCCCGTGTTCAGTTCTGTAATAATATCAGTCTTAGAGAGCGCTTGCATCGTGCCTGCTTTTGCATGGCATAAGTGAAGCTTGAACCTAAATCTACCTGCAAGCTCTTCCAATTCGGTTCAAATCTTTCATAAAACGACACTCAGGGCAACTGTGCAGCAAAGAAATTAAGGGCTGGCTGACACACGAAATTGGATCTGGATTCATTCCCAGGTTGACCCATGTTGACCCTACCCATGGCTGCCCTCTCTGAAAGTTCAACTGACGCCCAGGCTAAGGACATTCCCTCGTGGCTGGGCACCCGACTGCAGCTTGTAGAATTCGGATCCTTAGAGTCAAAGATGTTGTGCCAAATCTATCTTTTTCAGGAGAACTGTTCAGCTTGATGCATCGCAACCAAAACGACCGTTATGGAATACCGTTCTAGGTCTCTACGAGTTTAGGGTACATTCGCAGAAAAAAAAGTCACCCTCACTAAATGATTATCCGCCTGATCTTGACGATTGTTGGGGAGACATCCCGGTTCAACCCTCCTATTTCCAACTGTTGCTGCCAGCAATGTTACTTGCTAGAACCTACAACCATTAACCGCCATCTCTGCACGACATGGCATCAGAGATCTCCTCAGCATTTATCCTCACGGTGCTGCTTTCCTGTCCTGCCATTAGCAGTGCCCGTCTGGAGATGAAACTTGTTTGGTTGGTGCTGAAGACAAATCCGCGGTGGCAGATACGGGAAACCAGCCTCTGTGGCTGGCCAGATCGGGGAACCCAGCCTCTGTGGCTGGGTTGGTGCAGCTCAAAACCATAAAAGTGCTCGTCTTCGAGGTTGGTGGCCACAAGCACAGTGCCCTTGGAGACAGACAGGTAGCCATCAGCTCCAGCATCAATGTCTCGAGTGGCGATTCGAAACTCCGGCGGAACCCATGGCGCAGCCGCAGAGCTCAGCGGAGCGAGCTCAGCTTTCTGGCTGCGAAGGCTCTCCAGGTCACTTCTGACCATGTCATTTAAAGCCTTTTTGTAGGGAAGCCGTTCCTGGTAATAGGAAACTTCATCAGTGCTTTGTTGCCACTCTTCCCTCAAACGTTTCAGCTCCGGAGACAGAGCTGCCTCTTTGCCCCTTTCCAACAGCTGCCTTTCCAACGACATGCTATGCATTCTGGCCTTGGTCCAAGCATTTTCCAGTCGCAGCATTTCTTGATACGAAGATCCTCCATTTGAAGCAGGTTCTCCAGCTGTCTCTGCAGCCATGGCGCAGCTGAACGTGAGTGACTTGATGTATCACGCTTGATTTTCGAGTAGTTTTTTCACTCCGAGGACCTAAAGTCTACCTCAAAACAGCATGAAAACAAATGAAGATAGCTCTAGGACTTGTGACTTGCAGGGGGGTGCAATCTGATTGAATCCGGGCTGCACAAAACGACCCTTCGTGGAAGGATATGCCATGTGGCTGGAGCGGAGCCTTCAGAACCCTGCAACAGCTGCGGGACGCTGTTGGACTCACCCAGCCCTGGAGAGGGTTCCTGTCTTGGCCTCCCTGGAGGCCTCAGCGATTTTCAATTGCTGAAGCCAGGAACTGAAATCCACACATGGGAGCACGGATCTGAGTTCCTGATCTTCAATGCTGGAGTCTTGCTTTCTGAATGGCGGTGGCCCCCCAAAAAAAGGCAATGTCTCTACGGCAGATTGCATTTGTTGGAGATGTTCGGGGGTTCCAGCATTTGTGGACAACCCATGATACAGTAACCCCAATCATAAACCGTAGAACCTCACCTTTGCCATCGCAACAACCGCTGCGGCAACAACACCAAAACCAGAATCAGAACCAGCATTGTGAACAGCGGCACTAACAACGGACATCGTCTGCCTCTTTTTGTCTGTGCCAATCTGCGCACCGCAGTGCCGCGCCAAAAAACACAAACGTGGGAAGTGACGCGCAAGCTAAGAAACACTGCGGGCAACCGTTCACACATGAGCACAACGCTTTCGCTGTCACGCCCAAAGCTCACAAACGCCCGCAGCAATCTCAGCAAGATCTGTGGTTCCATTCGCTTCCCTTTCAGCGATTTCAAACACTTTTAACTCTCTTTGCCACGGCGGCCACATCCTCAATCCTCAATCATCCTCATCGTCCATGGTCTTTGGCATCTTTGGTTCCGGGGCCACAATTTGCGCTCTCCTTTGGACTGCAGGTGGCCCAAAACAACCAGAAGTTTGTGTTCGACCCTGCCGGAAATAGGGAAGCCAGAAACCCATGGAAACCCATGGAAAACCCTTGCCCCACCATGGCTTACCCAAGAGTTCTAAGCCTTCTAAGCTTGGAAGGGATGGAACTTCTGGGGATGGGTGGTTGGGAGGGCAAGGACAGGCTAGGAGATGGCTGCTTCTGCAAAATTGCCTGCAACCCACGGGCTTTTCAAAGAAGGGAAGTGGGTGAGAACCAGTGTAGCCCGAAACCCTCATGCAACTGAAACACCTAAACCACACTCCCAAAACAACACAAGGGAACAACAAAGGTGCAAGTTTCCTTGTTGTGCATGTGAACGTGCCGCAAATTTCCCGTTCACTGCGCCGAGTGTCCGGAGCAACTCCTGCGTTTCCCCGTGCTCATCGGTGATGGACCTCTGCGGTGCCCGGGGCGTGCGGCGCTTCCCCTGCGGGAGCTTCGCCTGCCGCTGGCACTCCGCGCGGAAGCTCGTCGTGAGCTCGCGCGCCAGAGCGGCCACGTTGGGGTGCGGGTGCTGCTGCAAGCACTTCACCACTCGTCCCACCTGGAAGGAGTCACTTGGAATCAGTTGGGTGGCCCCGGGAGTCGGTTGGGAGGCCTCCAAAGGTTCCCTGCTGACAATTGCTGCATGGATATCCCTTATCACATCTTATCACAACCAATGTCTGGAAGGTGACAAATGGCACGAACATTTGCGCTCGCTCCTGAGTGGCATGTAGCTTCTTTTGGAGGTCCGGCCAGTTGGAAACCACCCTCATGCCCTTCAACAGCGGAAGTGCCTGTAGCGATGCGCATGGACAAATGATGACAGTTTTGCTTCTCTCTTTCTTTTGGGTTTTTGTCTGTCCGAATCCAAATCAAAACAAAAGCCGTGGACAGTTGACAAAACGGTGCAGCCTGAGAGGGCGGAGGTTTCACTAGAAGAGCTCCATCACTGTCAAGGCCAAAAGGTGCCAGCACACGAAAGGCCCACTTAAGATCCGGTGGAATCTCATCAGAGTCCTTCTCCGCATCCAGCAACACCACCACATCAGAATCCTGGTGCTTGCTCAGAACTGGGTTTGGATGAAACACTTACTTGAACAAGGCTTGGCCATCTGACACAAAGAAATGGAGGAAATGTCAGATCCACATGGAACGTCAAGCAATCCAGGAATGGCTGACTGGGATTCACACAGTGTCCCAAGGTGACACGTTGTGATACCCGTAGGTCCCATCGGTCCTCTTTCCCGCCTTTGGTTCCGACACTTTTCTTGCTCTCCTGGATTCGCTGACAGTTTGGTGCCTGAAGTTCCAGTGTTCGAACTTTGACGGTGCCGGAACCTCTTTGGTTTTTAAAAACAGTTCACCCTCCAAGACACTGGTGTCTCAAACAAATGGTAAGAGAACAAACAGAAAATGCACTTGCCTGATTGTAAATTATGACTGTGCATACACGTGCTTGTGGGCCCATGTCTGCACATTGAACTTTGAAAGACATCATGTACCCGGGCAAATGCATGTCTTAAAACATGCTGTGCATCAAAAGCTGCTGTAGTAGATATGTAAATTAAATCACCCGCAGATGCATCAAAACTAGGATTTATAGATCTGGTCTTGAACAGCGGGACAAACGACTTCCTCCCCTGCCGGCCTTGAAGTGAACAAGTCCGCCCAACAGAAACATTGACCCAACAATTCGACGTCGCCTAGGATTCAAAGCAACCAAATGCATACAACGATCGCATCGAGACAGCACTTTACCCATGATCTCTCCAAACAAACAGGTCTTGGCTTGGTCAGGATCTTCTTGTCAGCCCAAAACTTCTCTGAAAACGCGATTCGGGAGATGACATCTCCGAAGTCTTAAGCGCCAAATGGAATTCTCCATGAACAAATCTGCGAATCTCATCGAAACTCGTGGTTTTGGTTGGGGGTCATGTCAGGGGATGTAAAACCTCTGCCGGCGCTCCTTTTGCGCTTCCAAATGCTTGCTGCTGCTCCTTTTCTTGTCATCATTTTCCACCTGTAACGCGGCGTTGTGGCGTGTCATGGCTTCATATTTCTTCTCTTTCGCTTCAATGGGATTCAATGGGTGGCTTTTCTACAGCAACACCTCACAGGGGGCAAGGGGCATATGAATGTGGATCTTGGCTTCACAAACATCGAAATTCATGGTAAAAGAGAAACCACGTTCCCCCCAATGTTCCAAGCTTCCACCATCTTCCACCATCTTCCACCATCTTCCACCGTCTTTCACCATCTTCCACCATCTTTCACCACTTTTCCCCAAGGTTTCACCAGGTTTCACCACCTGACTTCGTTTCGTGTCCCGCATCCCACGGCCTGGCCCAGTCCCGGTGCCATCCCCACCTTTTGCTGCACGGCCTTCTTCAGCATCCGCGTCATGCGCGCCTTGCGCTCGGGAAACTGCTCGCCGTAGCGCATCCTCAGGGCAGGTGCCAGGGCGCGGCCAAGCAGCCAACAACCAACAACCGCAGCCTCTGCAAGGATTGGCACATGAAAAAATATGCCAAATCTGATTCTTTATCATGTGATTTCACTGCGTTTATCGAACAAAATATTTAAAATGTGATTGTTTACCATGTGACTTCAGTCTGTTGATCATGTGATTTCTCATGGTTGACCTCATGACCCAAAGGTTCCCAATCAAGGCATGACCCAACGATTGCCACCGGGCAAATTGATCCCCTCAAAATGGCTATACCCAATAGGCACACCATCTGGATGATCTTTCTTCGGTTGTTCCAAATTTGCTTGAGCCGTTGTTCCCAATGAACCGATACCTCAAATTGATATTGGGATCTTGCCTGCAAATGAGTGCACAAAACGCCGGTAGGAAGAAACAGGACGGAAGAGATCATTTTCGGCTTGTCAGGAATTCGCGGGCACACCCGAGTTGAAACAATTTGGCCAGTGCCACTAGTGCAATCATCAGGTGACCATTTGTCATACAACCATGGTTCAAATATTTCATGATACTTCATCAACCAGACACCAGGTACCTCGGGGGATACCACCACCATGCCTGGTGGCCCCGAAACTTGGAAAGCCAAGTGGCTGAACACCTTCGAAGAATCGGGAGACCTTCAGGGCCATCTAGGGGACCGACAGTTGTGACGCAGCAGCCGATATGACCCGCGTCTGAAAAGAAGATGAAAGAAGTAAACTAATGATGCAAACGGATAGATGGAAATCGCCATTATAATAAGTAATGATGGAAATCGCAGGAAATAGATTGCCAATCCCAAATTTCTACATGATTGAAACTGCCAAGCATACCGCATCCAATCACACCGACCTGCCTCGAACTTCATGATGTCGATCCGTTCCAAGCAACTTTCGGCAAACTTGAGGAACTTGGCATCAGTGATGTCCAAAATGGCGGGATGACTAAACAAGAAACTCTCCAGGGCCTCAGGGGGACATGCCAACGGAGATATTGGTGGAGGTCAGGAGATTGCCGAAGTCCACCGTACGAACAAGGAGGCAATGGCAAGTGCGTGGAGATAAAACAAAGGAGATACAAATGAGTGAATCAACGAGACACAAAAAACATGAAACAAAGGGAATCCGGGCAGGAACTCTGGGTGAGATCAGACGTCCCACCCCGTCCGAACTTGAATCAATACCAAAGGATCCAAACTGGTAGCCATCATCCGAGACCCTCAGTAAACCTACCATATCCTACCATCCTATTGGAATCCCCACACCCCAACGTAAATCCCATGACCCTGCGACGGCAGAAGCTGGGGCGAAGTCTGGGCCCCCAGGGATCACCATCCAAGTCACCTGCGGAGGCAGCTTGATGACCCACTTCCGGACCGGTTCAGACGCTCGTGGAGCTGTGGCGAAGGCAGGCGTGCCGGGCATGCGCCCCAGGAACTTCGGAGTACTTGGAACCTGAGCTCCGGGGCTGCGGGAAGCTTCGAACAGCATGGGATGCCAACCAACAACCATGGAACAACAACAACAACAACAACAACAACAACAACAACAACAACAACAACAACAACAACCTGGCTAGACTCCACACATGGTGTACCATAAACAGAATCTGGCGTTTGCCATGTGTTCGCAAGATGAATATTGTGTTTCGCTGCATGGCTTAGACACATGCATAAAAGCATGTAATGTAATAAGAAAGTATATCAAAGAAATTTAACAGTGAACATTACAAAAGAAGAATAGTAAAAACAACGATGGTAAGAACAACAAATGAGAATATAATGAAAAAATATAACAATGAGAATTACTAATGTACACTTGCACCGTTTAGACGATTATAGGCACATCGGCGCGTATGAGCGCGCGCGAGAAAGAAAAAGAAAGAATGGATAGACACATAGGCGGATGGAATTGGAACAGATAAGATTCAGACTAGATTAGATCTGATGAGGGAAAATTTACATGGACAGGATAAAATAGACAAAATAGGGCGGGATAAGATCCGGTAAGATAAAATGCCAGTATTAGTTCCACATCGAAAATGAAAACATGTAAAACCATTAAAATCAGATAGGACCCGATGTGGATAGACAGGAGGCAAGGTAAGACCAAGACTAGATGATAGCAAATAGATAGACGGACACATGGATAAACATATGAAGAAAAACACAGCGATGGACAAAAACTAGATAAGAAGAGAGAGAGCGAGAGAGAGAAAAAAAAAGAGAGAGAGATAGCGAGAAAAGGAAACAAAGAGACAAAGGGACAAGTTGAAACCTAAAAATTCCACGGCGCAACATGAATGTGTTCAATGCATTGGCGAGATCTGGAGTAGTGCCAATGTCACTTTAGATAAGTAGATTAGAGGGTGCGTGATATTCCCTCCTTTTGACCAGCATGGTCAGTGCATGTTCATTCCTGTCCAACAGGTTGCGTGCACTGAGTTAGTGCGCTTTTGTGCGCGCATGTTGCTATGCATCTATCTACGCCTCTACGCGTTATATAGGTCCAACCATGATGTGGCCATGTTGTCCGAACACGAAAGAACCCCGTCTTGGCAACCAAAAAGTTCACGTACCACCGTACGTATCCCTACCCAACACGCATAGCCGATTGCGCCTGCTAATGGTTGGGCGACAAAGTCGACAGAATCAAACATCAAAAAATCATGCCTCTGGAAGACCATCCCTAGAGTGCTTCAAAACTGGCCAGGACCAAGGCCGTGTCTGGGCATCAAACATCACTCAGCTGCTGCTCTTCATTTTCAGCGCGCCTATGGACCCACAAAAAGTTGCCAAGGAGCAAAGTTATCTTGCACCATCGCACCCAGCGTTGCTGGCAAAGCCCCGAGGTCGCGAGGTCCTTCTTCTGTTTCTTTGGCCTTTCCCAACTTTTTGTCTTTCGAAGTTCCTTTCTTCGTCTCTTTTTTTTTCTTCCCTTTCTTTGGAGTGCCTTCTGCTTCCTTGGCTTCGGCTTCTGTGGCTTCTGCTTCCTTGGGGTCCTTGACTTCACTGGTTTCCATTGGAGTTCCCGTTGGAGCAGCTTCCGCTGGAGTTTCCATTGAAGTTTCCATTGGAGCAGCTTCCGCTGGAGTTTCCATTGGGTTTCCGGTTGGAGCAGCTTCCGCTGGAGTTTCCATTGGGGTTTCCGTTGGAGCAGCTTCCGCTGGAGTTTCCATTGAAGTTTCCATTGGAGCAGCTTCCGCTGGAGTTTCCATTGGGGTTTCCGTTGGAGCAGCTTCCGCTGGAGTTTCCATTGGAGTCTCAAGTGGAGTTTCCATTGGAGTTTCAGTCTTTTCTGTTTCCTTGGTCTCCTGATTTTCCATCTTTGGTGCTTCACTTGGTCGGGTTTCTGTCGCTGAAGGATCTGGCGCTTCAGGTGACGTTTCCAGTGTCTTTCCATGCGCGGCCGGCGTCTCCGCCAGTGCGAGGGGCTGGAGGCTTTTGGCATCACTAACCTTGTGATGCTCCCTGTCATCTTCCAGACTTCCCCCTAGTGCCTTCACCATCTCAGCAAGTTCATCTTTCAAGGCCTGATTCAAACATTGCTTCCGGACTCGGATTCGGCAGCTCAAATGGCCACTCTTCGCCAAGATCTCATGCTTCTCCTGCCGAACAATGCTGTGCTGCACAAATCTTGACACTGTGCTCTCGATGCCAAGCAAGATCTTTTTGTTGGACCTGTCTTGTTCTTGAGCTTCCGCCCTCTCCTGTCTTTCTTTCATGGCTTCTGCGGACGGTTTGGCATCTTCGAGCTTTTGCCCTGTCCCTTTTGCAAAATGAAAAGAAGTGGGCTTGCTGGGCGGACTAAGCACATCGCTGGGCACATTCCTTGCACTTGGGCGCGCAGTCACGGTTGGCTGCTCTTTGGTAGTCTCTTGTGCATCTTTTGATTCATCTTTTGATTCATCTTTGACTTCATCTTTAACTTCATCTTTGGCTTCATCTCTCCTCTTCGGTCTTCCCACTTGACTGAACAAAGGAGTTCTCTTTGAAATCCCACTTGCATTCGAAGGTGCTGCCTTGACCTTTGGCGTCTTTGGCACAGACACCTTCGGTGCCTTGGGTGGCTTGGGTGGCTTGGGCTGCTTTGGTGTCTTGGGTCTCGGAGTCTTGGGCGCTGGAGTGGCGGCTGGCGACATCGGAGACATCAACGATGCCATGTCCACAGGAGAAATGGACACCGAATCGGAATCCGAATCTGAGTCATCCTGGCGACATCACGAAAATTCGCATGCAAAACACCTCCGGACTCGTCATGCTGCTCAAAGGTTCCGTTGACGTGGTTCTTCAAATCTACATCGAGTTGACATACTGCTTTCGGAATGCTTGGACCGGCTCTATTTTCAAAGCAAGCAATCTCTGAGTCCAGCCCTTGCACCACAACCAGCACCCAACCCATCCCTTCACAAGACCATGCAGCAGCACCAGCAACGGCACCAGCATGCGACACCTCCATTCACAACCATCCACACCTGGCCTTGCACCTCTCCACCAGGACTAGGGCTACCACCACACCATCACTACACTAGCACTGCTCCCAGCACACCTCCCAGCAAACAAGGGAAGCACTTTCTTGGGAAAAGCTCAAGCTGACCACCCTAGTTTTCCAAAAATTATCTTGCACAGTCAATGAACAACATCTGGATACAAAATACTTAAAGTCGAAGAAGTTGAAGATCTAACGGTACTCAGAAACTCTAGGCGTTGGGATGCGTTGGGAGGTCGGTGCAGTCCTTCTTTTTGGCGTCCTTAGCTGCTTCCTCAGTGGCTTTAATGTCAGGTTGCGCTTGCGGCGCTTCTGTGCCTGCTTCTCCCAGCTGCTTCTCCTCAAAACGTGGGGAGTGGTGAAGGCACCCCCACAGATCTCCACAAGTCAAGAACCAACAGGAACCAGCAAATCTCCAACCAATCTATGTAGTTTCTTACTATTCAACATCAATCTTAACATCAATCTTGACATCTACATCTCTTCCATCATTTGGCCGCAGGTCCTCTTTGGGAGGGGACAAGCTGTTTGCCGCTGCAGAGGTCTTCTCTGGTGACATGACTTTCTCCGGCGATGCCGGCGCTTCCTCCGGAGGCGATGCCGGTGCCGCGGCCCGTGACCGGACACCGAGACGTTTTCGCATGGCCACAGCGGCCAAGTCCCGGAGGAAATGCACGGCCTCCTCGGAAAGTTCGCCCAACTCCTCACTGGCGGAAGCTCGGAGTTGGGAGAAAGTCGTGGTTTGAATATCCACGGTGTCCAAGTAAGACGTCAAGAACAGTCGCATCTTCTTCTTGGTGGGTCCAGGTGCCACCTTCGGCACCTTGGGTACTTTGGGAGCTCTGTGTGCAACACGGCCAAAAGCACGACCTGCGCCACGTTTGGCTCCGCGGCCAGCACGGCCACGGCCACGGCCA
Source organism: Symbiodinium kawagutii (assembly GCA_009767595.1). Lineage (NCBI taxonomy): Eukaryota > Dinophyceae > Suessiales > Symbiodiniaceae > Symbiodinium > Symbiodinium kawagutii. The sequence continues at coordinate 147,302 of VSDK01006506.1, read as the reverse complement.
GTGCCACCAGCCTTGAGCCGGGAAGCAGCACCCATTTTGCCCGCGCGGAGCTTTCTCTTCGGTTGCGCTTTGGCTTCTCCCGGTTCACCATCTTCGGCAGCCTCTCCTGCCTCTTCTCCTGCATCTTCTCCTGCCTCTGTCGGCTCCTCAGGTTCTTCAGGTTCCTTGTCTTCTTCCAGGGGTTCCAACTCAGCCATATGTCGCGTGATGCGCAGGGCTAGTTGATGGACTTGGCCGTGTTGTGGGAGCCAAAGATCACCAGCCATCCCCTTCAACTCGTCCAGGCTTGCTGAACAAAGACCGTCATATCTTTCAACTGAGTCTTCTGGAAGTTTGCCACTAGAACAAAGTTCATCAATAGATGGAGGAGCTTCAACTTTCGGTTTGGCTCTGGCCTTGGCTGCCTTGGCTTTACCTTTGGCCTTGGCTTTGGCCTTTCGCTTTGGAATGACCAAGCGCTTCAGTGGCCGCTTCAGTGGCCGCTTGGATGGGGGCTCAGCCGGGAGCACCACCGGGTCCTTGTGCTTTCCCAACATCCGGCGCGCGGGGGCAGAAACGAGGCCCGCTTCTTGGAAGAGCGACACGTCCTATGGCAGCTCTTGAGACACGTTTCATGATGAAGTTTACTGATGATCAAAGGATCGTTGTTGAGTGATTAGCGGGTTTACTGCAGATGATTCTTGTTGGTCAATGACTTGGATGTAGAGGCAGCATGAGCCATCATGAAGCATTCTCCACCAACCAAATACTAACCAGCATTGTCCATCCTGAACCACCCACCACCCACCACCACCCACCAGCCCCCATGAAGCCCCAGTTGTTGTCTCGCGCCGTGCCTCCGGTTGCGGGCCCCAGTCAGCCAGGTGCCGCAGCAGTCGCACGGCCACCTGCTGGCGATCGCCCCCCCGCG
>VSDK01006506.1:123313-146365 GCA_009767595.1 Symbiodinium kawagutii | reverse complement strand
AGCAACAGCAGCTGGCTGAACCTCACGGGGACCCAGGTGGGAACTTTGGAAGTGACTGCAGTGACTTGGGTTCATGAAGGATACTCTTGATGCATGATGATTCAAGTTATGGTTCAATCTATGATGGTTAATGACTTCCAGTAAGGGTTAATGATAGTTAATGATGAGTTTCGATAACAGTGAATGATGAGTTTAAGCTGTGGTTGCTTGATGCTTACTTGATGGTTACTTGATGCTAATCTGATGAGCTTTTGTTAATGCCTGATGGTTCTCCATGATGGTTCTTGACTGGTTGTATAGAATTATGACTATTTGCAGGTTATTCGATGGCTCGATGATGAATGATGTTTCAGGATGGTTGGTTGGCACTTGATGATCCAAATGTTGCTTGGAGATGTGCAATGGTGGCTGATGTTGGTTATGATGGAACGGAAGCATGGAACCCTCGAATGGGCATCTCCAATGGACAAGTCATCCAAATCGGGCAGATGAAGCCCAAACAAAATATACCAAATTTGGATGATCCCTGATGCCTATCCTGGTACATTCACTGACATTGCCTTCTTTTGCGATTGCACTCACATATTTCCACACCTCCTGAACTCTCTTGCAACCAGGATTGCACTTGCTGGGTGCTATGGAACATCAAGAGCAGGAACCACAATGAAACAAAAACAGCTACGTACCATACCTCCATGATTCAAATGTTCTTGCACCAAATGATTTGCCTTCAGAAGAAGAACGCTTCCAAAACATTGCCCAAAACACCCAAAGATGCAGGAAAAAAAAACAAAAAACAACAGGATTTATCAGGGGTTCAATTCCAAAAACTGCCTGCAAGGCACTGCTCTGCCATTTCGCTGGGAAGATAGCCTTGTGCCACCAGAGCTTCTCCAGTCTCCAAGAGATTGGATTCCAGCGTGATGTCGGCCACATCTTTGCTTACCTGCCATGGCAAGGTTTGGCACATCCAAGGCGTCATCCTCTGATGGAAATGGATTGATGATTGCTATAAGGGGGGTTCTCAAGTCATAGGGGTCCCCCCTAAGTAATTTTTTATTGACCCTTTATAGTAAAAAACCAGCCATTTTGGGGGGTTCCGTATTTTAAGAAACCATCATAAGGGAAACACAGGTTCTGAGTGAATACCAGCTGTCAATCAGTGTAGATCATGGTTCATGGAGATTATCAGAGACAAATGAGTCCTTCATCACGATTACGGTTTGTCAACACCGAGGCTATGCTGGATAATGATCCACGGCTGTTGAAAAAGTAGAGGGCCAAACAAAAGGTCCATGGTCATCATCAGTTGCACAAAAAGGTCCATGGTGGCCCAGAGGGTTAGTTATAAACTCAAAGTCATGAGTACTTAAGACCAGTGATTAATCATCATTACTAACTACTAATGAGTTACTAATGCTTTATGATGCTTTATTCCGTATGTACCCAGTCCTATGGTGGTTACTTGTCATGAACTCCTGTGGCAGTTAATGGACTCACCACGTGGCTGCGCCTTCTCGTTGAGGTCCTCCTTGGAGATCGGTGCTGCCGGTGGCGCAGCCAATCTCCGCCGTGGCGCGGCAGGGGTCTCAGGCGCTTCTGTTTGCTCAGCGCCATCCTCGGGCATCGCCTGGGAGCCTGGGAGTTCGGGCCTGCCGGGGGCCCAGCCAATCTCCGCCGTGGCGCGGCAGGGGTCTCAGGCGCTTCTGTTTGCTCAGCGCCATCCTCGGGCATCGCCTGGGAGCCCCGGTGGATCTTGGGGAAGTGGAGACAGGTGATAAAGCTGAAGAGAATTGCTTGTGATCATCGGTTCGTTGCAGAAATCTGCCGAAACTACAACTCCCACGGAACATGTCACTCCGATTGTGTCCTCCCAACCGGCTCTGCCAAGGCTTCACCCTGTCCTCCCATGCCTTCCCATGTCCTCCCTCCGCTCCCATGGCCTCCTCAGCCTCCTCTGCGGCGGCTGAGGCCGCGGCCTCCCGGGCTTCGCGCGCCTCACGCGCGCGTTTCTGCGCGGCGGTGAGGTGTTCCACCACCACGACCTTCGTGACATCTTTGCCTCGGGAGCCCTGCCCCAGTGCCCTGTGGTGCTTGCGGAGCTTGTTGGTCAATGGATGTCAATGGCAGGTGGTGGAAGATTGATTGCTATGAATGGTCATGATTAGTCATGATTAGTACCGGATTATTCCTGGAAATTCCTGCAGGAAGCAACCTGTGGTTGTTTATGCTCGCCATTTGCAGCTGGTGATTTTCCTGGCACGGATGGTTCCCAAGAGATGTCCAACGAGTCCGTTCCACGTCAAGGTCAAATCGCAGCATGCCAAGGGGCGGGAACATTCGGGCACCCAGCCATGATGCGACTCCAGGAAAAAAAACTTGCGTTCGTCTCGAGGATCAACCCACTCTTCCGAGGCTTCAAACATCCTCAGAGAACGCGTTCCAAAACGAGCGTCAGAAAAGGTTTCCCGATGTTTGCCGATGTTTCCCTCTTCCCCATTTCAATATAAACTGGTGCTGCACGGCAGCCTTTCATAGGTCACCATCCCTCAAATGATCACTTAATGAAAATCTCGGCAATAGCGCACCCAACAATGACAATCAGTGGTCACTAGTTGCGATGCGCGACATCTTGGATGCTCCCCTCTCCACTTATCGTCCTAGCGTCGCGCCGGGCTGTAAGTAATCTTTGACCTCAGCCTCGATGTCGGGCTTGGGCAAAATGCCGACTTTTTTGCTGGATGCCACTTTGTACCTTCGAACCCCACTGTCCTGGCCCGGCATGACTTGAAACAAGGCGATCATCCATGATCATCCCCCATTCCCCGTCAATCCAATCAACTTTAACCTCTTTAACTTAGTCTTAGCTGACACGCAAAGGACTGAGATGACACCCCTGTCCTCCACGGCTTTGCGTTTTCGCGGTGCGGCGGGCTTCTTGCGCGGTTTCAGCCATACATCGCCATCGTTGAACTCTAAACGATCTTCAGTTGCTACTTTGGCGGTGTACTCTTCACCATTTAACTCGAAGGTCAGGAAGTGGCACTGACTTTCATCACCTGGCAGCCACACTTTGTGTTTTTCATTGAGTAATTGAATATAGATTGGCTGACAGAGAAACACTATTGGAGCAAGAAAGTGTACGAATGTGGTGCTAAGTTCTGCTGTCTGGAATAATTAGTGCCCTCTGTCACCTCCTGCTCACTCAGAGGTGACCAAAAATTCTGCAAAACCATGAGGATTGAGCGCCTGAAGCTTCTTGTCGAAGTTCAAGCTTAAATTCCTTCTGGGACTTGTCCGGCCAAACGATGCTGGAGCCTTTGATGGTTGCTACATATTCACCCTCACTGCCCTGCCAACGTCCCGCCAGGGCAGGCGTCTTTCCCGGCGAAGGTCCGGCCATGGCAGCAGGATGGTGGGAAAGCGGAAAGTTGTTGGCTTTGGACACTTTTCTTGTCTCAATACATCACCACCCGCCACCTGCTTCACAGAAATAATTCTTCACACTATATTTTAAGGAAAGCAATGCTGAGGCTGGCAATGATTTCCCGATTGTAGGGGGATTGGAAAGTATTGCGGGTTCACCAGCGCAATCAAACCGCAAAGCTGTATGAAGCTTGGGAATGCCGGGTATCCGGTACAAATCCGGCGATATTGGATCACGCGCCACAAGAGAATTAGCAGCTATTCGAGCTATTTGGATGTCACTGTACTTGCAAGGCACTACGCGGAAAGGTGTGACTTCTTGGGCATCATTGCTACCAACAGCATGCTGCTTTGCTACTGGGCCTCTTGATCATCAAGGAGAGCAGAGTGAGCAGAGCATAAGAAAGAAAACCCCGCAACCCCCAAACTATGTGTTCTCAACTCCCCCTCTCCTTAGGTCCCTGGGTCAAAATGAATGCTAACCTCATAATGTCATATAACTTCAACGCTTTCAACTTGCACTCCGGCGTTCAAAACGACGTTGCCAAGGCCCTCAGTGAGAAATGGCTGAAACAAATGAATGCATGTTTTGAAAAAAATCAACTCCAAACTCATCCCAAACTCCCCAAGATATCATATCCCAAGTGACCAAAGAAACGACGATCTGAAGATCCGCACGGGCCCAACTCACTTCACCACGCGTCCCAAGACGTAGCGCTGTGGGGTCCTGGCCACGTGGGAAATGCATGCTGTGGTGACGCGTAGCAAAGCATAGCAAGGCTGCACTCCATATGCGCACTGGCAACAAATATGCTAAGGTAACAAGGTATCTCTCTCTCTCTGGTGTTTTCTGGTGAGGTCTGTCAACGTACCTCACGAATGAATGGAATTGGAAATCAAGGAACCCACCAGAGCTTTGCCAATCGCTGGTTGGAAGCAGCGTGGAACACTCTCTTACAGTGTCTCAGGAATTTTGCTCATGCCACCGGTGTTGAATTTGAAACATTTATACAATTCATGTTGCCCTCCGGTAGATTGGCCCGGATAGCTGGAAAATCCACTGTCACTGCAAAACCCATGCACGTTCGGACCTTCGTCCGGAACCCCTGCCCTGGCCACGCAGAACTGGTCGCACCTTTTCTCTCGGCACCCCCCAAGCCGTGCACAGAGATGCTGAAACCAGCTCTCAAGCACTGCACAGTTGCTGTTTCACAACTTTCCAACGTTTCGTTGTCTCAAAGGGCCGCTCCACATCTTCGTCGCATCTCAAGAATCCCGCGAAGTCATCATTGAGAGCGCCCATCTTCCAGCATTTGTATTCCTTGAAGCGGCCCCGCACTGGCCCGTCTCTTTGACATGCACATGCAGACATAAAGTCCATGCTACCTAGACATACATACGTACCTGCTTGCCATATCTTATAACATATTTGCATAACCATACGTCTACGTACACTGCACACGCCCACAGGAGTGGATAGAACGGCATAGCGTTGCAACACATTGGATTGTGTTGATGCACCTCATCGCCAGTTACATTTGCACTGCGCAACATGACAGTTGACGGCATCAAACAACCACCCCCCGACACTACAATGCACTCCCACACTACGCGGGGCTATGCGGCATTACCCGACTCCATGGGACGTTGCAGCACCTGAACTTCCGTACATGTTGGTTTGTACATGTGCCCACATGACTGCTCTTTATTTCTTTTTTGATCTCTGAGGCTTCAACTGGGAAACGTTGCTAGCGCGGCTGACTTTAGATCAAAGTTTTTTCTTGTTGTATGCCATTGTATGCGCATTGTTTCCATGAAAGCGACATGGTCACGTCATATGGTCGGTCAGGTTTCCCAATGGTAGCTCGTTTCTGTGCAAAAATTATTAAAGAAACCGCTTCGCACTCCAAGGCCTTAAGCCGAAGTGCCACTATTGGCCGAACATGCATTTTTGAAACTCTTGCTGGCGAGCACAGATCTAGTGCGAAAAAACAGTCTACCAAAACAAACACTCGACTAATTGGATCTTGTTAGCAGGTGGTCTTTCAAGCCCAGAGACTGTGATCAGAAGTGTGGAGCTTAGCAACAAAGCATGATGAATCACAGATTCCTAAAGACGTACCTAGCGCCAACCTGGCCAGTTGGCTAGCGCTGACATTGGGAAGTGCGGCTTTTAGTCGCTTGCGGCCTTCTACTTCAATGAAAGAAAACATATCACTCACATCAACTAATGTCATTCTAAGTAGGCTGCCGGACTAGGACTCTTGTGATCCTGACACATACATCCACATACCCACAGAAAGGCACCTATACCCACAGCCACAAACGCCTGAAAATATTGATGGACACATAAATTCACACGTGCGGATGCGCCTGTACATGTGAATGGAGCACTCACATGTGCGCCATTGTGCGCCCACATGTTCAGAGTGCACATTTGAAACTCAATGTGCCACACCATGCCACACCATCCCTGGTCCAGCTGCCTTGCTCCAAAAGATGTGCATCTTGGAGCAGCAGAGTTTCTTTTCCCCAAGTCTTTCGCTGAAGCCAACCTTTTGGTACACCACTTTGTCATTGAACCGTGCAGGCCTCTGGTACCACAGTCCCATCATCTTCTCAGCGATCTTGGGCTTTGGCGGAAGTTCTTTGAGAGGCTGATGGTGGTGGTGGTGGTGGTGGTGGTGGTGGTGGTGGTGGACAACAAGGATTGTTGAAAATGGTTTATGTGAACATTAAAGTGGCCATTGGTGATTCGCATTTGTTGACAGGATTTTGGAGAAGTTGATGAGCTGCAGTGAGTTGTTTGGTGCAGTGCTTGTTGATTCTGAAGGTGTACTTTGCTGTGTCAGTGTTGGCTTCAACCATCACCTGTCCCAGGACAGATTGGGGGCCGCAATTTCAAGATATTTTTTTCTGGCTCGCAGCCAAGACTTTTTGTGTATGAGGAGTGCCCCAGATGCCACGTGGTCACATGCCAGTGCGTGCCGAACTAAGAAATGCCTCGTTTATCTGTTCTCAGGCCCAGCCGTGCAATTGTGAATTTGGCAAGCGAATCTTCACCCGCAATGTCAGGGGTTGCTCAAAATACACGGGATTGCCCGTGACGCACAAATCAAAGTGGCGGTTTTTCTACCAAAAAAACTCCTCATTTCACCAGTTGCCACGAACTTTGCTCCTTTTTGCAGCAGCTCTCAGCTTTCAAGGTGCCTTTCTTGTGCTTGAAAAAGCTGACCAAGACCAACGTCGGCCCCTTAAAGCCACTGGCCACCAAAGCCTCGTAGAGCTCCTCAAGTGCCCCATGAACGTTTGTGTTCTCCATGGGTCAGAACATGGATGGAAAAACTATGGAGTCGCGGTGCGAATGTGGTGCATTTTTTGCAGAGCCTTTAGGTAGTCAATTGATGTGTTGAGCTTGCGAACCGCTGAGCTGGAGCTGAATGGATCAAATCTCACCAGCTCAACCTGCCGGCGAGGCCTCCCGGCCGAGGCCTCCCGGCCCAGCCCTCCTGTCTGGTTGTGTTGTATTGCTCGAAGTCGTCAATGGCAGCGGCTTTGCGATCTGATTGGTTCAGCGGCATTTCGAAGACCTTGAAATTCCTCACCTGAGAGAACTGATGGCTTTGCAGCTGATGTGCAAGAATCTTCCCTAGAGCGGTCAGCAGAATGTGAACAAAATGGCAGCTCACATCGCAACTTGCTTCTGAACCATGGAAAAGGATGGAAAAGGTAGAATAAACCCAAGTGAGATCCAACCGTTCCCCAAGCTACCCCGACCGCGAGCCCTAGAACAAGGTGGAGAGCCTCCCAGGTTCACCAGAACCCAGGAGAGCCAAGTGTTCATAACACAGCAGGTGACACCCTTTAGCTAGATAGGGACAAAGTTGACGGGAAAGGAAGGAAGGTGAAGGAGAGTGAAGGAAGTGGCTCTTGGACAACTTTTGCCTATCTGATCTATCTGTCTGGCCTCCTCGTAATCCTCCGCTTTGGCGAACTTGTATCGCCGGCGGGCTACTGATGTCGACCTGGAGCCCTTACGCTTGCCAGTCACCCCAGGATTCGCCCTGGAAGTGTCGAAAGCCGTTAGACCCCTGGCGCCGTTGCTCTCTATGTACTCCAGCGCACTGGATTTGTGATAACAAAAGCCGTGATCCTGCACTGCCCGAATCTCGCTAAGGTCTAAGATTGAAAAGTACAAAGCCACTTGACAAATTTGATACGATAAAAGAAATAGAAATAAAGAAAGCTGTCCTGGTTGGGAGGGGCTACGATTCTGTGTAGAGACTCCTGCTTTTGGCGGAATCCAACTTTCCAGTCTTTGGGAAGCCAATCACCGTCAGGCCAAGTGGGGAACGCATCGTCATCGGTGACATACCTTGCGCGGCCTTTGGAACTTTCATCTTCGTTTTTTTCCTTCACTGGGGGGGCCTTTTTGGAAGGCTTCTACCCAGGAACTTTTCGATGGAAGGTCTGTTCCAGAATCTCCTACCTTCCTGGTTGAAATAGCATGCCAGCACGTTGCCACTCGCCTCTTGTGTCCGCAAGCCTTGCTTCCAACCCTCTGGAAGCCAAAAGACCCATTGTTTCGGGTCAATCTTGGTGTCTTTGGGCCAATTCTTCGGTGTCTCCAGATGCGCATTGGGATGACTGCCTGGCCTAACAAACCCAGGCTTCGCCTCCATCTCTTGCAGCTCTTTGTAGGTCCACATGCGCGTGAAAAGAGGCTGCCCTGCCGCCTCCCATTTGGCCTTCCTGGCCTCTGGGTCATCCACCTTTGTGACCATGGCATCAAGGATCAGCAACGAACTGCTTGTGTTGAAGCAAGCCTCTCAAAAGTCTCATGAACATAGCTGATACCGTACCCCAATGTAACCGATCTAAAAACAAATAGCATGAACACCATGAACCCGAACGCGCAGATGTGTGAAGTATCTATGTGTTGCTGTTTGGATGGTTGTTTCATGTGGGCTCTGTCATCACTTTGTCTGTGTGATTATGTGGAAGTGTGCGTGTGACAGCTCGGTGTGCATGAGGGACCAAAGGACCATCTGCATTTTTCGTAACTAGGACTTGTCAAGCCATGGATCAGAAGCAAAACAATTCACGCAGAACGAGCCCCACATCCCTGCCCTGGCAATGGATCCCCCGGAAAGCCATTTGACTAAGCAACCATCACTAGTAGACAATGATTTGACATCATTCAAGCAAAACTAGCCATCATTCAGCTTGGGAATGGCAGACACCCGGTACAACTCCACAAATGCTGGATCAGCTGTTTGGATTTCACTGTACCCCTGACATCCCCTGACCGAACTGCACTGTCACTTGGGATTTGTTTGGCATCCTTGCTACCGAGAGCATGCTGCTCTGCTATTGTGCTATCAATCTATCGATCCATCTATTCCAATCTAATCTAATTTAAGCTATTCTAATCCAATCTGATCTAGTCCTACCTGTCTGATCCTGTCTGTATCTACTGATATTCTATTGATTTCTGTGTGCAGTAAATGTGCCCCTACATCTACAGTCTATGACATGGTCACATATTTCAACATACCTGACATAATCTCACACGCATTCATGAACAACTCAATTAATGCAGTTAGAAATCAAGGAAGCGACCAGTGCTTCTGCAATGGCCAAATATACTGGTTCAAAGCAATGTGGGACACTGTCTCCCAGGTGTGCTTATGACATCTGACATCTTACACTGTCTCATGGTCCATGCCACCTGCATTCGTTGAATGTGTGCTGTCCTTGGTTAACCCAGCTAGCCGGAAATCCACATCCGGACAGGCTACGACTGGATGGTTTTTCCCTTTCCAGATTAGCAGAAAATCGCTCGCGGCACCTCTGCCAGCCCAAAGCCTGACGCCAGAGGACCAACACGCTCTGCAAAGTGACAAGTCGCAGCGGACTTGTGGAAACATGTGCAGACCAACTCACCTTGCATGGTGGAGTTGTGTGAAAATCCGACGCACCTTTGGACCTTCGTTCGGAAACTACTGACCTGCCCTGGGTAAGGCCTCCCCATTCCTGCAGAGCTGGTCACACCTTTTTTCTCGGCACTCCCCAGCCGTGCACGGAGACGCTAAGTTCAGCTCTCAAGCATTGCACAGTTGCTGCTTCACAACTTTCCAACGTTTCGTGGTCTCAAAGGGCCGCTCCACATCTTCATCGCATCTCAAGAATCCCGCGAAGTCATCATTGAGAGCGCCCATTTTCCAGCATTTGTATTCCTTGAAGCCCCGACCCCTGCGGGGACCCTGCTCTTTAACACCCATGTAAGACACATACACACGTACATAAAGACCATGCTATCTCGACATACGTATCTGCACACTATCACAAACACATATTCCTTTCGACCTTTCGACCTACGGTGCAGATTTATGCACCTACACCCGTTTGCAAATCCACAAGCACATGTACATTCACAATTGTGCGTGCACATGGGCATGTACACATGCATGCAAAAAAATGCCTGGTCTTTACATATGCAAATGCATTAAAGTGCATATGCCCGGTACATTTTTCTTATGCATGAGTACGAATGCGTCCATATATGTCGGGATCTAGGTATGTGGGCAATTATGTGGGTTTTTTGTTCGAGTAAACACGCCCGTCTATCCACATGTCCCCAGTGCAAATGTACACATATCATTTGTATCTCTTCCCAAATGCACAGAATGCACACTTGAACCTCCACGTGCCACACCATGCCAAACCAAGCAGCACCATGCCACACCATCCCTACCCCAGCTGCCTTGCTCCAAAAGATGTGCATCTTGGAGCAATAGAGTTTCTTCTCTCCAAGTCGTTCGCTGAAGCCAAGCTTTTGGTACACTACTTTGTCATTGAACCGTGCAGGCCTCTGGTACCACATTCCCATCATCTTCTCAGCGATCTTGGGCTTTGGCGGAAGTTCCTTGCCTGGTGAAAACGGTCCCGGTTAGTACCAACAGTGATGATTCATCATGGTTGATTAAACGGTTTGTGACGCGTATTGATGTTCAATCAGAATGGTCTATGGTGGCTACTAATGGCATCTAGTGGCTACTTGGAATGGCTTTCGACTCTTCAGATGATGGTCCGTCTCAGCTGTGCTTGGGATTGCCTTTGCTGTATGTTCTTGATCACGTGGCCCAAGTCACCCTGGCAGCTTCGAGGAGAATCCTCACAAACGACTCTATCAATCGATAGCGTTGGGTATTTATTAATCACTACTACTAGGAGTAGCCATTTTAGATTGACCGTTTCCAATCACTACTGCTGGTTGTTCACAGTTGTTGATGGGCTCTTGGAAGAGTTCATGAGCTGCAGAGAGTTGTTTGGTGCGGTGGTTGTTGATTTGAAGATGAATCTTACCGTGCCTGTGCTGGCTTCAACCGGGGATTGCGTTGTGAAGATACGTTTCCTGGCTTGTGATGTGAGGGGTGCCCAAGATGCCACAGGATCATGCCCCCAGAATGAGCTAGTTCGGTGTGCCTATGAGTGCCAAACTAAGAAATGCTGCTTTTATCGTTTGCCTCAGATCAAGTTGTAGCCACAGTTTGTAGTTGTGAGCTTGGCAAGCAAGTCTTGCTACGATTTCCGTATTTTCGATTCTCTCCTTGAGATCTTACTGTCTTCTCTTTCCTCCGGTCCACTTCTTTCCCCTCAGTTTATGAAGCAACTGCGAATGCGGCTACTGTGATTTCATCTGTGTTTTACTGTTCTTAGAGTGGGCGACGCATTGGTTTGCACAACTCTTCCTGTACACAGCACAGATCCCACCCCACTTTTGTTTAGACAATGCAGCAAGTGAAACGCTTTGACACAACTTGTGCTTGCAGGATAGTGCATTATGTGGATTGGCGACGCGACGCGGTCCAAGCGCCGACACAATTCAGATTTTACACCGCGAAGCTCTTTCGTAGGTAGTGTATTGGTGGTGTTCCCCCAATAAATGTGCCTTCAACCTCAAACTCTTAAAACAACCGTGTAGACACAGCCCAGCTCTTACATGGCAAAGCTTGTACGTGCACAACGAAGCTGTCACACTGGGGCTGAGCTTTTGCACAACTCGCCCTTGCACGACTTCTACATACAATGCGCTCACTGGCTTGGAAGCTTTCGCAGAGAGACGCTTTTACGCAACCTGCGTTCACGCAGCGACGTTTTAATTACACCACAAAATGCCACAAAACACAACTTTCTAATGACATGAAAACGCTGTCAAAAACAAAGTTGGCAGCCTAGCTAGATGAAGCTAAGACAGGTCAGGGGTTGCCGCCCATCGGGGAAGCGTTTCTCCCAGCATGGACTTTGGGCCTATGAACTGTAAGCCGCAAGCGCCAAGCAGGTACAACCTTGCCCAGCCCAGCTGGACCAACCAAGATTTCAGCCACTTGGGCACATGTGCCCCACTACTGAAACTAGCCACTCTATGCCACTCCACCGTTTCGAAAGTCCGGCAAAAGCAGCTACGGTTTCAGAAAGCAAGTGAGGGCATGCAAAGCATCAGAAACTTGCAAAGTCGGTACGCACTAATCAAAAAGGCTGGGTAGCGGCGTCCCCTCTCCCAAGGCTGGGTATCACCTCATTTCACCAAAGACCAATGGCCAGGAACTTTGCCCCGTGCCGCAGCGGCGGCCACAGCGACTACTCTTCAGCTTTCAAGGTGCCTTTCTTGTGCTTGAAAAAGCTGACCAAGACCAACGTCGGCTCCTTGAAGCCACTGGCCACCAAAGCCTCGTAGAGCTCCTCAAGTGCCCCATGAACGTTTGTGTTCTCCATGGGTCAGAACATGGATGGAAAAACTATGGAGTCGCGGTGCGAATGTGGTGCATTTTTTGCAGAGCCTTTAGGTAGTCAATTGATGTGTTGAGCTTGCGAACCGCTGAGTTGGAGCTGAATGGATCAAATCTCACCAGCTCAACCTGCCGGGGAGGCCTCCCGGCCCAGCCCTCCTGTCTGGTTGTGGTGTATTGCTCGAATTCGTCAATGGCAGCGGCTTTGCGATCTGATTGGTTCAGCGGCATTTCGAAGACCTTGAAATTCCTCACCTGAGAGAACTGATGGATTTGCAGCTGATGTGCAAGAGTCTTCCCTAGAGCGGTCAGCAGAATGTGAACAAAATCGCAGCTCACATCGCAACTTGCTTCTGAACCATGGAAAAGGATGGAAAAGGTAGAACAAACCCAAGTGAGATCCAACCGTTCCCCAAGCTAACCCGACCACGAGCCCTAGAACAAGGTGGAGAGCCTCCCAGGTTCACCAGAACCCAGGAGAGCCAAGTGCTCATAACACAGCAGGTGACACCCTTTAGCTAGATAGGGACCAACTTGACGGGAAAGGAAGGAAGGTGAAGGAGAGTGAAGGAAGTGGCTCTTGGACAACTTTTGCCTATCTGATCTATCTGTCTGGCCTCCTCGTAATCCTCCGCTTTGGCGAACTTGTATCGCCGCCGGGCTACTGATGTCGACCTGGAGCCCTTCCGCTTGCCAGTCACCGCAGGATTCGCTCTGGAAGTGTCGAAAGCCGTTAGACCCCTGGCGCCGTTGCTCTCTATGTACTCTAGCGCACTGGATTTGTGATAACAAAAGCCGTGATCCTGCACTGCCCGAATCTCGCCAAGGTCTAAGATTGAAAAGTACAAAGCCACTTGACAAATTTGATACGATAAAAGAAATAGAAATAAAGAAAGCTGTCCTGGTTGGGAGGGGCTACGATTCTGTGTAGAGACTCCTGCTTTTGGCGGAATCCAACTTTCCAGTCTTTGGGAAGCCAATCACCGTCAGGCCAAGTGGGGAACGCATCGTCATCGGTGACATACCTTGCACGGCCTTTGGAACTTTCATCTTCGTTTTTTTCCTTCACTGGGGGGGCCTTTTTGGGAAGGCTTCTACCCAGGAACTTTTCGATGGAAGGTCTGTTCCAGAATCTCCTACCTTCCTGGTTGAAATAGCATGCCAGCACGTTGCCACTCGCCTCTTGTGTCCGCAAGCCTTGCTTCCAACCCTCTGGAAGCCAAAAGACCCATTGTTTCGGGTCAATCTTGGTGTCTTTGGGCCAATTCTTCGGTGTCTCCAGATGCGCATTGGGATGACTGCCTGGCCTAGCAAACCCAGGCTTCGCCTCCATCTCTTGCAGCTCTTTGTAGGTCCACATGCGCGTGAAAAGAGGCTGCCCTGCCGCCTCCCATGTGGCCTTCCTGGCCTCTGGGTCATCCGCCTTTGTGACCATGGCAGCAAGGATCAGCAAGGAACTGCTTGTGTTGAAGCAAGCCTCTCAGAAGTCTCATGAACATAGCTGATACGGTACCCCAATGTAACCGATCTAAAAACAAATAGCATGAACACCATGAACCCGAACGCGCAGATGTGTGAAGTATCTATGTGTTGCTGTTTGGATGGTTGTTTCATGTGGTCTCTGTCATCACTTTGTCTATGTGGAAGTGTGCGTGTGTGACAGCTCGGTGTGCATGAGGGACCAAAGGACCATCTGCATCTTTCGTAACTTGGACTTGTCATGCCATGGATCAAAAGCAAAACAATTCACGCAGAAGGAGCCCCACATCCCTGCCCTTGCAATGGATCCCACAGAAAGCCATTGGACTAAGCAACCATCACTAGTAGACAATGATTTGACATCATTTAAGCAAAACTAGCCATCATTTAGCTTGGGAATGGCGGACACCCGGTACAACTCCACACATGCTGGATCAGCTGTTTGGATTTCAGTGTACCCCTGACCGAACTGCACTGTCACTTGGGATTTGTTTGGCATCCTTGCTACCAAGAGCATGCTGCTGTGCTATTGTGCTATCAATCTATCGATCCATCTATTCCAATCTAATCTAATCTAATCTAATTTAAGCTATTCTAATCCGATCTGATCTAGTCCTACCTGTCTGATCCTGTCTGTATCTACTGATATTCTATTGATTTCTGTGTGCAGTAAATGTGCCCCTACATCTACAGTCTATGACATGGTCACATATTTCAACATACCTGACATAATCTCACACGCATTCATGAACAACTCAATTAATGCAGTTAGAAATCAAGGAAGCGACCAGTGCTTCTGCAATGGCCAAATATACTGGTTCAAAGCAATGTGGGACACTGTCTCCCAGGTGTGCTTATGACATCTGACATCTTACACTGTCTCATGGTCCATGCCACCTGCATTCGTTGAATGTGTGCTGTCCTTGGTTAACCCAGCTAGCCGGAAATCCACATCCGGACAGGCTACGACTGGATGGTTTTTCCCTTTCCAGATTAGCAGAAAATCGCTCGCGGCACCTCTGCCAGCCCAAAGCCTGACGCCAGAGGACCAACACGCTCTGCAAAGTGACAAGTCGCAGCGGACTTGTGGAAACATGTGCAGACCAACTCACCTTGCATGGTGGAGTTGTGTGAAAATCCGACGCACCTTTGGACCTTCGTTCGGAAACTACTGACCTGCCCTGGGTAAGGCCTCCCCATTCCTGCAGAGCTGGTCACACCTTTTTTCTCGGCACTCCCCAGCCGTGCACGGAGACGCTAAGTTCAGCTCTCAAGCATTGCACAGTTGCTGCTTCACAACTTTCCAACGTTTCGTGGTCTCAAAGGGCCGCTCCACATCTTCATCGCATCTCAAGAATCCCGCGAAGTCATCATTGAGAGCGCCCATTTTCCAGCATTTGTATTCCTTGAAGCCCCGACCCCTGCGGGGACCCTGCTCTTTAACACCCATGTAAGACACATACACACGTACATAAAGACCATGCTATCTCGACATACGTATCTGCACACTATGACAAACACATATTCCTTTCGACCTTTCGACCTACGGTGCAGATTTATGCACCTACACCCGTTTGCAAATCCACAAGCACATGTACATTCACAATT
Source organism: Symbiodinium kawagutii (assembly GCA_009767595.1). Classification (NCBI taxonomy): domain Eukaryota; class Dinophyceae; order Suessiales; family Symbiodiniaceae; genus Symbiodinium; species Symbiodinium kawagutii. Next base: position 131,060 of record VSDK01006506.1, on the reverse strand, counting down.
GTGCGTGCACATGGGCATGTACACATGCATGAAAAAAATGCCTGGTCTTTGCATATGCAAATGCATTAAAGTGCATATGCCCGGTACATTTTTCTTATGCATGAGTACGAATGCGTCCATATATGTCGGGATCCAGGTATGTTGGCAATTATGTGGGTATTTTGTTCGAGTACACACGCCCGTCTATCCACATGTCCCCAGGGCAAATGTACACATATCATTTGTATCTCTTCCCAAATGCACAGAATGCACACTTGAACCTCCACGTGCCACACCATCCCTACCCCAGCTGCCTTGCTCCAAAAGATGTGCATCTTGGAGCAATAGAGTTTCTTCTCTCCAAGTCGTTCGCTGAAGCCAAGCTTTTGGTACACCACTTTGTCATTGAACCGTGCAGGCCTCTGGTACCACATTCCCATCATCTTCTCAGCGATCTTGGGCTTTGGCGGAAGTTCCTTGCCTGGTGAAAACGGTCCCGGTTAGTACCAACAGTGATGATTCATCATGGTTGATTAAACGGTTTTTGACGCGTATTGATGTTCAATCAGAATGGTCTATGGTGGCTACTAATGGCATCTAGTGGCTACTTGGAATGGCTTTCGACTCTTCAGATGATGGTCCGTCTCAGCTGTGTTTGGGATTGCCTTTGCTGTATGTTCTTGATCACGTGGCCCAAGTCACCCTGGCAGCTTCGAGGAGAATCCTCACAAACGACTCTATCAATCGATAGCGTTGGGTATTTATTAATCACTACTACTAGGAGTAGCCATTTTAGATTGACCGTTTCCAATCACTACTGCTGGTTGTTCACAGTTCTTGATGGGCTCTTGGAAGAGTTCATGAGCTGCAGAGAGCTGTTTGGTGCGGTGGTTGTTGATTTGAAGATGAATCTTACCGTGCCTGTGCTGGCTTCAACCACCTGCCCAGAATGAGCTAGTTCGGTGTGCCCTATGAGTGCCAAACTAAGAAATGCTTCTTTTTATCGTTTGCCTCAGATGAAGTTGTAGCCACAGTTTGTAGTTGTGAGCTTGGCAAGCAAGTCTTGCTACGATTTCCGTATCTTCGATTCTCTCCTTGAGATCTTACTGTCTTCTCTTTCCTCCGGTCCACTTCTTTCCCCTCAGTTTATGAAGCAACTGCGAATGCGGCTACTGTGATTTCATCTGTGTTTTACTGTTCTTAAAGTGGGCGACGCATTGGTTTGCACAACTCTTCCTGTACACAGCACAGATCCCACCCCACTTTTGTTTAGACAATGCAGCAAGTGAAACGCTTTGACACAACTTGTGCTTGCAGGATAGTGCATTATGTGGATTGGCGACGCGACGCGGTCCAAGCGCCGACACAATTCAGATTTTTCACCGCGAAGCTCTTTCGTAGGTAGTGTATTGGTGGTGTTCCCCCAATAAATGTGCCTTCAACCTCAAACTCTTAAGACAACCGTGTAGACACAGCCCAGCTCTTACATGGCAAAGCCTGTACGTGCACAACGAAGCTGTCACACTGGGGCTGAGCTTTTGCACAACTCGCCCTTGCACGACTTCTACATACAATGCGCTCACTGGCTTGGAAGCTTTCGCAGAGAGACGCTTTTACGCAACCTGCGTTCACGCAGCGACGTTTTAATTACACCACAAAATGCCAGAAAACACAACTTTCTAATGACATGAAAACGCTGTCAAAAACAAAGTTGGCAGCCTAGCTAGATGAAGCTAAGACAGGTCAGGGGTTGCCGCCCATCGGGGAAGCGTTTCTCCCAGCATGGACTTCGGGCCTATGAACTTTAAGCCGCAAGCGCCAAGCAGGTACAACCTTGCCCAGCCCAGCTGGACCAACCAAGATTTCAGCCACTTGGGCACCTGTGCCCCACTACTGAAACTAGCCACTCTATGCCACTCCACCGTTTCGAAAGTCCGGCAAAAGCAGCTACAGTTTCAGAAAGCAAGTGAGGGCATGCAAAGCATCAGAAACTTGCAAAGTCGGTACGCACTAATCGAAAAGGCTGGGTAGCGGCGTCCCCTCTCCCAAGGCTGGGTATCACCTCATTTCACCAAACCAATGGCCACGAACTTTGCCCCGTGCCGCAGCGGCGGCTACAGCGACTACTCTTCGGCTTTCAAGGTGCCTTTCTTGTGCTTGAAAAAGCTGACCAAGACCAACGTCGGCTCCTTGAAGCCACTGGCCACCAAAGCCTCGTAGAGCTCCTCAAGTGCCCCGTGAACGTTTGTGTTCTCCATGGGTCAGAACGTGGATGGAAAAACTATGGAGTCAACAGGGGTATGGGTGGGTCATGGATCAGGGTGCATGAAGAACTATGAGTGGTGTGTCTAGATGAGTCTTTAGATGGGATGTGTTGAGCTGTTTACGAATCACTGCTTGAGGAAACTTCCAGAATTGGACCTGCCTCCCGGCCCAACCCGCCTGTCTGGTGTTGTTGTATTGCTCGAGGTCGTCAATGGCAGCAGCCTTGCGATCTGATTGGTTCAGCGGCATTTCGAAGACCTTGAAATTCCTCACCTGAGAGAACTGATGGCTTTGCAGCAGATCATGTACAAGTTCCCTAGAGCAGTCAGCAGAATGTGAACAGAATGGCAGCTCACATCGCAAATTGTTCCTCAAAATGGACGGAAATATGAAGCTGTCTCCCGTCTCCACGCAAATCTTGAGCAACTACTTCCCGTGGCTTTTTGAAACCTCTGAAAACTCCCCTGTCTGGGCCAGAGATGGGTTATGGCCATGAAGGTCAATTTGTACATACGAGTATTGATACAATCCACGCAAGAATTAAGAGAGGAAAAGGATCGAAAAAGGGTAGAAAAATCCAAGTGAGATCCCCAGCAGCTCCCCGTAAAGCCATCTACAACAGGCTACCCCGATAACAACTTGGAGCGTTCCCAGGTTGGCACAGGAAGCCTTCCCGGAACCCATCCGAGCTTCCAAAGTTCAACCCTTCCTAGAATGGCTGTATCAACACCTCCCAAGTTCACCAGAACCCAGGAAAGCCAAGTGAAGGAATATCAAGGAAGGTGAAGGAGGTTGAAGGAAGTGGCTCTGGGACAACTTTTGCCTGTCTGGCCTCTTCGTAATCCTCCGCTTTGGCGAACTTGTATCGCCGCCGGGCTACTGATGCCGACTTGGGGCGCTTGCGCCTGCCAGCAGCCACCGCAGGCATCGCCTTGGAAGTGTCGAAAGGGGTTAGAGGCTTGGCGCCGTTGCTGTGGATGTACTCCAGCGCAGTGGACTTGTTGTAACAAAAGCCGTGGTCCTGCACCCGGGTCTCGCTGGCGCTCTCGTATCCAAAAGTAAAAAGCCACTAAAATAAGAGCCACAGATCTGAATGATTCCGCGTGTTTTCTTGCAGCGCATTGTGATGTAAGAATGAAATCTGAAGCATGGTCACAATGGCATGTCTAAGAAGCATTCATTGAGTTTGTGTAGATATCGCCCAGGCTGCTTCTGCAATCTCATGTTTTACTTTCAGAACATTCCTAAACTTTCCAGAACCTTGCCTGGCAACTGCACCGGAACTCCCTAAAACTTTTCGGAACCTCCGAAACCTGAACTTTCCGGAGCCTTGCCTTACATCTGCACGAACCCTTCCGGAACCCTCCCGAACCTTCCGGAACTTGGTCTACCATCTGCGCCACATATCCCGGAACCCTCCGGAACCCTCCCCAGAACCTTCCGAAACCTCCCGGAACCTCCGGAACTTGAGCCTGGAAGCTGCACCGGCTCACACCGGAGCTTAGTTGGGCTGAAGACCCCATAAGCTTACGCTGTTGGGGAAAAATCTGAGACGAGAACAGAAGCTTCAGTACATCCCCAACAGCAGGGACGTTCCAGTTTAATAGATTTCACAGATCTTCGCCAGCATGCTTGGGGGCCTCAGCCCACATAGCGTTCGGGGTGACCCGGGGCACTGCTGGACCGCCTAACCGGGGTTCCAGGAAGCAAAGTTCCGGGAACCCAGGGTTGCGGGGAACGCAAGGTTCCGGGAACCAGGATTTCGGGAACCGAAGGTTTCGGGAACCCGGCAGGGGAATCAGTTGTGGGAACCGAGGTCCGGAAACCTCAGCGAAAGAAGAGGCACCAGAGTATTGGTCAAACCAGGGTTGCAGGGCTGGCTGAGGTGCAACTGCAAATGAAATGTGTTAGATTTTTCCGGAATATCCACCATGGCCAGTCGCAGCAACATGCAGCAGCTATCCAGGTTGTCAGTTCCAAGAAAAAAACAATGTTAAACCACTGCAATTTTCAAGTTGCTACACGTGGCCAACGTTTTTTGGCGCTCAGTGATCGGTGTGAAGCAAAGCTCTTGTTGTCCAATCACTTGTGGATCACCGACAAGCCTGATTCCCTTTTGAAGACATTCGCATGAAACAAATCCAAACATTTTCTTATAGCAGCATTGTGATAGCAGAAAGATCCACGAGACTCCGAACCGCATAGCTGCCGACAAACAAATGTCTGCGCAGCTCAAAGCCATTCAGTGGACTGCTTTGATGAACAGTCACTGGTGACAAACGCAGCTGCTGGCAAATCTATGGGAGAACCTCAAGTTAAAGGTGCGCATGAGTCAATGGGGAGGTGTACCGTGGTCAAGTTAGTTGACTGTCTCTATGCGCACGCGGTTTGACAGAATGCACACCAGAAGCCACAACTCAATGGAGAGTAATCTCTCTACGAAATCAATCCTCACAGTAGCCTATAGTATGGCTATGTAAATTTATGTAGGGCAACGTGAATACCTTAATACTTTGCTTGTTCCAGTCAGTAATGGCGAACTGCTTTGCCAAGGAACACAGAATCTTATCACACCAATCGCTGTTGGAGATCTACGTCAGCTTATTGTGCCACAACCTCCTGGAACTTTCCCCGACCTTCCTCTAGGAACTTGCGCCTCAACCACCCAGCAAAAACTGCAGCGGAACTTGCCGGAGCCTTCCGGAACCTTGATCTGCCTACTGCACCAGAACCTGCCAGAACTATCTGGAACCTGGACTTGGGAGCTGAACCGGAACACACCGAAGCTTATCTGGGCTGAAGACCCTTTTGGCTGGCGAATGACTAGAAATGATAAAGCTGTCCTGGTTGGGAGGGATAAAGATTTTGTGTAGATGCTCATTCGTTTGGCGGAATCCAATTTTCCAGTCTTTGGGAAGCCAATCAACGTCAGGCCAAGTGGGGAACGCATCGTCATCGGTGACATACCTTGTACGGGCTGTGTAACTCTCATCTTCGGTCTTTTCCTTCGGGGCCTTTTTTCCATTGGGAAGGCTCCGACCCAGGAACTTTTCGATGTCGCCTTTGTGCCAGAATCTCTTGCCTTCGGGGCTGAAGTAGCATTGTAGCACTTTGCGGCTCACCTCGTGTGTCCGCAAGCCTTGCTTCCAACCCTCTGGAAGCCAAAGAACCCATTGTTTCGGGTCGATCTTGGTGTCTTTGGGCCAATTCTTCGGTGTCTCCAGATGCGCATTGGGACGACTGCCCGGCTTGGCAAATCCAGGCTTCGCCTCCATCTCTTTCAGCTCTTTGTAGGTCCACATGCGCGTGAAAAGAGGTCGCCCTGCCTCTTCCCATTTGGCCTTCCTGGCCTCCAAGTCATCCACCGCCTTGCTGGCCATTGCGACCAAAGGCTGTGTTGAAGCAAGCTTCTTCTCTGCTCAGAGATCTCAAAGAGAAGGTAACTGATATAGCTCATGTACTGCATCCCCTCTAAAAAATCAGCATGAACCCGAATGCAGAGACGTGTGAAGTATCTATGTGTTGCTGTTTGGATGGTTGATTCATATTGTGTCTGTCATCATGTTGTCTATGTGAAAGTGTGCGTGTGTGGCAGCCCGGTGTGCACGGGGGATCGAAAGAACGTCTGCATCTTTCGCAGCTACTGGGACTCATTGAGCCATGGATCAGACGACAAATCACGCAGAAGCGCCACAATGCTGCCCTGGCAATGGAGGACACCTTCAAGCAGCCTTCCGTGCCGACCATCATTCACCATAGTAAAACCATAGCAAGCCAGCAACCAGAACTCGCCCTCATTCATCATGGTAAACCATTCACTTCCCACAGTTCGTCACTTCCCACAGTTCGTTCGCACTCTGCCTTGACCGAAGCTCGGCTCGGGGTCTCCCGGGTTCACGCCTCGGGCGGCCAATGCGAACCCCATGAGTTTGACTATCCTTGAAGGTGACGAATCCCGGCCATGGAAACTTATGGAAACCTATAGAAACCCATAGAAACTTATGGAAACCTATAGCAAGCTAAAGAAACTTTTGTTTACTGGAATCCTTGGCACCAAGATCATCCAAGATCAGCCCCCAAGTGGTAAATGACCGTCAGTATTGATGCACCCTCAATGCAAGCAGGTCCACCTGAAGACATCCAAATTCCACACTGAAAAACTGAAAGTGGGCGTGTTGCCGTCCGCCATCCTTTTTGGAGCCGCACGAATCGGCCCAGATCGACAGCTTCGAGGCTAGGAAAACCCTCCGATAAGATCACCATGTCGAACATGGAGATGTCCGGAACATGGTGTGTATGGTGGTCCCCCAAAAGAGACGATGCTTCCGCGGCTGGGACGTAACTCTTGTGGAAACGGCGATCTTGCAGCCTGCAAGGTGCCACCTTACCAGAGGGTACAGGTGGATCTGCGAACCGAAGGTCTTCGGATCCGTCGAAGCGGAAGCGAAAAACGAGTTTCAGCAAGCGACAATTTTCTTGACAACTGGCTTTGTCCAATTCTATGGTGTACCCCCAAGTCACTTGTGCTTTCCCTACTAACGATGGCTTTGAATTTTGGACAAATCCAACTACGACAACAGCACCTGACATGGCAAAACAAGCAACGGCTGGGCCTCATTGGACCCGAGGCTTCTTGGAGGTCCTGTCAGCGCTCTCAGATTTTTTCGCTCTCAGCCTCTTTTGCCGCCGCTTGATGTACTTCGGGACGGACCTGATGCATCAACAAGGTGACGAAACGAACTCCCAAAACATGAATTTAAAAGAATGGATACCAACAAGGTGATGAAAAGAATCCACAAGGCGAAAAATGCCAAACAAACCCCTGCAGACTCAAAGGATACTTGGAAGAAACGGCTACCTACACGTCGTTGAATCCCCCAACATGTCGCCTTTGGTGCCGGAATCCCACAAGATCATGCTGCTGGAAGAGGAGGCTGCTGATCTGCTGCCCCTCAGGCGCTTTCACAGACTTCCTGGCCGAACTGGGGCAGTGAAGGTCCTACTGTCCATCCAAAGGTCTGGCCCAATGGATAAGTGAAGGTCCTACTGGTAGTAGCCACTGGAAGTCAGTGAAGCATCGCCAAATATCACCAAGTACCACTGGTAGTAACTGCTGGTGACCAGTGGTAGTGACCACCGGCAGTGACCATTGGCAGTAGCCACTGGCAGTAGCTAGAACCACTGGTGGTACCATCAGTGAAGCCTCGCCCAAATCGCAGGCGCACCTTTCCACGGTGGATGATGCTACAGCTCTGGATGCAGCAGCACCAGTGATCCGTAGATCTCGACGTGAGGTCCTCCTCAGATCGGGAAATGATGATGGGTTGAGGGTGCTAACTGCTGAGGGTGACTCACGATGGCTCATGGTGGTTCGTGATTGTTAAAAGTGGCGAATGATTGTGTATGCTAGTGATTGATGATCCTTAATGTGAGTTATTGATAATAGTTCATGGTGATTCGATGATTGTTTATGATGGTTCATGATGACTATAAGCTAGGGAAA
>VSDK01006506.1:85401-123303 GCA_009767595.1 Symbiodinium kawagutii | reverse complement strand
TGACGGCGAATGAGGATGATGCATAATGACAGTTCATGATGCTTAGTGATGATGGATCATGATTCAAGATGCTTAAGGATGCTTAGTGATGCTGTATGGTGGCAAGTAAGTGATGGCTATTGACAAATCATAACTAATGCTGGCGGGCAAGAAGCTACCAAGCAGCTAAAATAACAGTTTGTTGGAGTGATTTGGCGGATAGCTGCTAGTTTCTGCCGGAGTTTCGCAGACCGTCCAAACCATTGATCCATTGAATCAGTCAGCTGACACAGCACGTGTGACCCTATCATCCAAAGCAATGGCTTCCAATGAGGTGCTGACAAAGGTTCAGAATGATCTCAACCCCCAACGTGTTGGGAGGCGCATCTTTGACCGTCACGTGCAGTACCTCTTCCACCAACTCGTCCTCCTATCGCTGCTGCAAGACCAGAGAAGGAATGGTCGCCAAGATCTTCTGGATAACACCGCGAACAGCAACAATCCTAATAACAAGGAGGCGAGCAATTATCCGACAAGAAGGATGGCTTCTCGTCATGATGATGTTAATAATGATGTTGATGATGATGATGATGATGATGATGATGATGATGATGACGACGACCCCCGGGCGTGGGACACAACAAATGGAAGACACGTGGGAGGCAAAAAGTGGGAGACCTTTCGGCATCATTGGTTCCAAGGCAGCAACTAGGAGACGAGTGGTAGACAAGTGGGAGACAAGTGGGTTCCAAGGCACCCCTTTCAGAGGCAAGCAGCAAAATCATGCGTGCCAAGCATGCACCCCTCTCAGAGGAGTAAGAACCCTGGACAGGTAAACCTGATTCAGGAATAAGAAATAATCAAAGCCACTTTTTTCCCACCCCCTGTTCCAATCTCAAGCAGACATCATCGTAATTGGATTTGTTGGATTCAGCCACTATGAATGACTATGATCTTAATTAATCTCGATGACCGTGATGCCCATATCAAAAACCAATATGTAGGTACGACATATTAGATGACCTGAGGATGGCAAATGCATATAAAGACTAATGACGCGAAGCGAAAAATTCACAACTGCTTCGGCACAATTTGAGCAATTGAAATAGCTATATCAACGACCATCAACTCAATCACAACAGTCAAAACTGCAACAACAAGAAAGATGAACACGATGTAGTAGTAGCAGCAATGGCCATGCGAAGGACAAAAGGCAAATACTACTCAAGGCCCCCACGAAGAAACATTCAAACCTTTGAAGATCACAAGAAGATAACTACACAAACGCCAATATAGAGGCATACCTGTATATAATATTTGCAGCGAACAAAACAAAACTATCACCAATAAACTTGGCCATACTGAGCACAAACCCGCTGACCAGTACTCACTCGGGCTTCCTTAGAATCAAAAACGCAGCCAGAAGCTCACTGAAGCAACTCATCCCACTCCTCCAAGTCAAAGGCATGCTCCTTGCTGTTTGCCGAAGGTTCACCAAGTTTCACGTCTCTGCTCCGTAAGCAAAACTTCAAGCTCTCCTCAGCGAGGGTGGGCCCACAGTGGATCAGTGTCTTTTTCGGATGCCAAGTGGTCAACACAAGAGGTTGAAGGGCAATGAAAGGCATGTGATCACTTTTAACTTTTAAGCAAATGTGGCCAGCACTTGTGCTATGCCCAAACGTCTTTCGGGATCTGCCCCTACTCTCTACACCACGGATGATCAGATGTCACGTGATGTTGTGCGCCCTCTACTCGGCAACTCAGGGACGCAAGTGCAGTCACGGGGTCACCGAAAGCCTGGGGAACCGAACTCCTTGTTGGAGTCCCCGTGTGGAAGGCGTTCAATAAATATGAATGTAGCAGCGTCCTTCCCCACTTTCTCTCCTCCAAGGCACGAGTGGGTAGCTAACGGCGCCGTAGCAGCGAACCTGGTAGCTCCAAAAGGTGCTTCGAAATGCCAGCAGCTGTCCAAGGAAAAAGCTGGCAGCACCGATGGATGAAAAAGACCAGGAATTGCTAACCGGGGGGGATCGGGCCGGGCAGCTGAAGATGCTGCGGCCACAGCCAAATTCATGCTTTGCATGAATGTAGCAGCGTCCTTCCCCACTTTCTCTCCTCCAAGGCACGAGTGGGTAGCTAACGGCGCCGTAGCAGCGAACCTGGTAGCTCCAAAAGGTGCTTCGAAATGCCAGCAGCTGTCCAAGGAAAAAGCTGGCAGCACCGATGGATGAAAAAGACCAGGAATTGCTAACCGTTGCTAACCTAGTGCCAGCAGTTGAAAATTGCTGCGCAACTACCTGCTAAGGATCGAGAGCGGCGATCTGGTGTGGCAACATTTGTGCACAAGCTTTGACATTTTCTCGGGCTTGAACTGGCAACTCTAAGATGATATTAACTGCAGCTGTCTCCTGCAGGTAACTCTCCAAAGTTGCCAGATGTTTGATTCGCATCTTCCAGCAAAGATCAGTTACTCCAACCCCTATATGGTACTGATGTACAGCACCACCAGCTCTGAGGGAACCCGGCGTGAGCGCTAGGTTCGTGGGAATGCCCAGTGTCGAGAGCAATCTGTTCCACCTAAGTCTGTAAGTGGCTGGAGAGGCTGGGTACAGCAGCCCATCGGGCGGCACTTGCTTGAAAGCTGAACTGCAGAGCCGGACTGTTTCAGGATGAGTCACCTTTGCATGCTGTACGGCACCACGACCTCGTCGTCTCGTCTTCGGTGATGCAATCAGCAGATAACATATCCCCTCCGGCAGTTCCGCATCAGAAGGCAACAACAAGTCTTTGCGAGTTGCCTTCAAAGGCTCTCCAGCTCGTAAACATCCATGGAAGGCAAGCATGGTAACAGCAGCCCACCGGACCCATCGCCAAGACAATGCCAAACTCACCATGGAGTCGAGCACTGACTTAGGCAAAGGTGGCCGGTGGGATACTGGTTCCACTAGCTCCCATCTTTGAAGCAAGTCCCAAGCTTTTGTAACATGATCCCGCATTGTAGGAAATTGTTGTTGTATGAAGACAACCAAATGACGAAAGATATATAGCGGCTCCCCATGTTGATACAGCCAGTTACCAAAACTCCGAAGAAACAGCACCTGAAGTTCCGGATGGAGGCGCAACTCCTGAAAAGCAGCAGGTTCAAGTTCCTGTTGGAGCCATGCAAGATAACGGCCATGCACTCTAGCCTGTAATGCAAGTGTTGTTTGCTCAACACGTTGCACCTGCTCCAAGTCAAGAGGCCTGTCGCCTCGGAAACGAGGACGAGGGCCAGGATTCGAAGCTTCCCCAACTCGAGCAGAGCAGCGAGCGCATGCGGCTGCATCTAACTTCTCTCTTCTCTCTGCAGGTTTCATACCTTCAGCTATTGCTGCTGCAAGCAGCCGGCACAACTTCACGGGATAGGGTTCCGCTATCTTTGTCCACATCAGTTGCTTCGATTTGCAGTAGCCCACTAGACGAACATGCGGTTTACTGCAAACGCAAAACACTTTTTGTCCACCTAAGGAAGTGTTTGTAAAAAAGGAGGTTCTCTTTCGCCAAGGTGTTCCCCATCTGCAATAGTCCGTGGTATAGAACGCCCCCAACCCATCACCGACCAACTGTAACCATTCCGGTTGCTGCCACAAAAACGACAGCCATGGGTTCTCCACCCAAAACAACAAGCCGTGTTGGTGAGCGAGGCGGACTAATGCAGCAACCCAGAAAGACATATCGTTCCCCACCTCGACTTTGATTTGCATGTTGTCAGAAATGCCACTGAGACCTCGAGGAAAGGCTCTGGAGCGTACAGGGGGTCGAACTGCGCGGCTAAAGCTGGCACACACAGGACCGGCTGCTACGCTCCAGAAACAACCCTCTGAGATCATTCGCTCAATGGCCTGTCGTACTGAAGGATCCAGCAAATCTTCAGAAGCAGAGTGCAAAATGTCATAAGTTAAAACCCAACATCCAGTCTTCTTTGCCAAGGCTTTCGCGGCTCCACGGGACCCGGAAAACAAATCCAAATGGCCCTTATAATGGCGAAGTTCCTCTAAGGTTTTTCCAGGAGGCAGGACAAACTGTGAAGAGGGTAAGACGCCAATCAGGCGCTCCGCAGGTGCACTCAACACGGCACGACGAAGCCATGGCTGGACAGGCACGGGTGAACTAGCTGCCACTGGGGGTTTATCGGGGGCCCCTGGTGTCCTGCTTATTCTCGAGGTTCTGCAACTGGTTGGAGGCACCTTCAAGGAAGTAGAGCTCGGCGGCGAAGCTGCTGGGGCCGAGCGAGAACTGCGCTGCTTTGCAAAAGCCCGACGTCGAACTTGGCGATCAGTTGGTCCTCGAACATCAGGGACTCGTCGAGCTTCACGCATCTCAGCAGGGAGTCGAGCGATAGCAATGTCATCCAAGCCTGTCTGTTGCAAGAGCTCGTCTAACTTCGCAAACTCGCCAGCTGCGGCCGTTTCCAACCACTCCGGTTCATCAATTGCAGGGCCTCGAACTGTTCTGCATCTGGTAGGGTCATCAGCAGGGTTATCCAAGGTGTTAACATATTGAAAGGTTGTGTAGCAGTTCTGACCTAAAATGAAGGGGAGATGGCGTTGAAGACGTCGATTCAAGCATCTGGAAGCCGACCGGCCTTTCAACAAGGCTCCCAAAACGACCTGAGAATCTGAAGCCAAAAGAAAGCGCTTGTTGGCATAGTTCAATGCTAAGGTCTGCTCGGCATCGAGGGCGGCCTCCAGCTCCGAAATGTTTATGTGATTCCCAGCTCGCACTCTAGCTCGTCTTCGTTCATGAAAAGTCTGCGAACGGATCACATCAGTCCAGAGAGGATGAGCATGAAAAACGTCTTCAGGGTCCGGAAGTTCATCTTCAGGTTCCAGGGTTCCTTGAGATCGCTTCAAAGCTTTCAAGGGGCTGAGCATGCGAGTCCAAGAAGACTTTGAGAGGCCATGGCGATGTAGCTCTTCGGCTAACTTCTCAGGTAGTGGTGACGCAACTTCAGCTTTCCAATCACTTGAAGCATCGACACAGGTGATTTCAGCAAGATCGGTTACTCGAAGGTCGGTGCAAAAAGAAGGTCCCAGAGCCACCAGAGTCCACAACTCGGCCACGCAATCAGCACTCATCTGAAAGGCTGTCCCGTAGTCGTTATGCATGATGGTCTGGAAAACCTGGTCAAGGAGACACATGCACCGCTTTCGATACTGCAACACCGAGGTCCAAGCTCCAGCGATCACTTCAAGGAGTTTCCGGGAAGCAGAGCCACATCTTGCTACCTGAGCTGTAATCATCGCCAAGGGCAGTACTCTTTCAACTTGTGGTCCGATCAGACCGGCCTCTCCATCCAAGTAGCATCCCCAAAATTTCCCCAACTTCTCAGATCTGAACCGCGTCTTGTCGTGAGGGTTCAAGCCTTTTCGCTGGTAGATCTCCACCATCAAATCGGCCAGCGCATCGGCTATGATAGGTTGATCCTCATCCACCGTCATCTTTTGCAAAGTGACCAGGTCATCGATCACTACGCCAGCACATACTTTACCACGAGGTGCTCGGCCTCGCAGTGTGACGAGGTCCTCGGGGTTTATCACGCCTTCATCCAAGGCCATCTTGACGTGGCACTGTTGTCCTATCTCAACGGCGTTCCCGTCGCCCATCGCCAGTGTGCAAAGTGCCGGGCAAAAGTGCGAAGACGAGGAGGATTCCAATCCTGCAAAGGCCTTGAAGCTTTCGGCTTCACGCCGCGACAGTTTGAAACGAAGGGTGTTCCGCCTAGATCTGCTGGGACCCACTGCGAAATAGTAGTAGTAGTCACGCAGGTCTTCTCCTGCTGTCCTGATCTCCTCCCCCTCTCGAAGAGTCCAACTCAACAATGGCATTGGTGAAGCCATCGACTGGGTCCAACGATTCAAGCATGTTTCGCGAGAGTTTGAAGGCAGTGAGTCCAGAATCAACCTATCAGTTGTACTATTCTTAGGCAGGCAGAATAAGCCTGCTCGGTAACGCTCCTCTGTGTAGTGCTCCGGAAAGATTGCAAGGCGTCCAGTCGCATCCAACTTTCTGAGAAGCTGCAGCACTTCCCAACGACGGCCATGCACTCGAACTACAGGAGGATCCACTCGGTGTTCTTCAGGCAGCAATGTCGAAGCTGGGTCCTCATAAACTGCACGTGCGGTAGCATCCAGATGTTCACGAGGATCAAACTGGGGAGTGCCACCAAAGTTGAGTCGAGAGGCTACCACCGGCTTGGCTTGCTGCACATCACTGAACAGGGAAGCGGCAAAGCGGCCACTTCTGCTGTTTGGAATTCCATAGCCTGAGGTCTCGGCAAAGGTGACAGCTGTCTTTTCCAGCTTCGCAACCGCTTCTTCTAACGTCTCCATCTTTGAAGCTGATCTGCCCATGTCTTCGGCAGTAACTTCACCCACCTTTTGCCAGACATCACAAAAACGTCTCAACCTACCCACTACCGCTCTCTGACGGCCATTCAGGGGCAGGGCAGCACAGTAGGTCCTGGGTGGTGCTCCAGGCTGTCCTAAATGCAGCCAGTTGAGCACTACCACCATGTTGTTGAGGCAGTGCTGCATCGCGATATCCACTGTGTGATCCTCACCCCCGAGTCCAACCTGAGGGTGAGGCAAAGGAAGGGGCCACACTGACCCATCGGTAACAGGTCTCTGCAACTTGTTTGCCTTTGATTTGAAGGAGGAGAGAAAAAATGTTCTGAGCCGTCCACAAGGGCTCTGCAAAATCCACCTAGTCATCGAATTCCAAAGTGCTTTGACCGACACTGTAGTAGCTGAAGTGCCGGGCACTCTTGCAGATGCTGTAGCAGAGGCGACCTTGGCAAATGACACTTTCTTCGAAGTGCCACCGGAGTCATCACCGTCAAAATGATCGCCAAAGGCCTCCGCAACATTTTGGTCGGAACTGGACTTGGGCAAGGTTGATGCTGCTTTCATGTTGCCCCGACCCAACTCAGCAGTCAGGGATGCACCCTGCCGCTCTGATGAAGAAGAACCGGGCAAAGGCAACGAATCAGCACATTCCAAGCCACGTCCAAGTTCCGACCTTGTTTTCACTGCCCTGTCGTGGAGGTCGGGGGGGCTTCGGTCTCTGCTCCCCCTCCAGATCCTCCTTTCTTTTGGCCTCCTTTGGATCCCCCTTTCCCTTTGGATTTGGCTGCAGCTTTTGCAGCAGCAGCAGGGTCCTCTGTCGAAGGCGCAAAGGGCTTTCGATTCAGCTTCCTCTTCTTCTCCGCCAACGTGTCGTACTCGTTCAACCTGTGAAGTACCAGGTCCATCCATCGGCTGTCGATGAGTTTCGAGTACGGAGCTTCGCTCTCCGATGGGAGAGTATGAGCACTGAACTTTGCTAGCGGTGGCGGGTCTTCTAAAGCTAGTTCGCTTGCGACTAGCCAGCTCCCTCGATCGATCGAGAGCTGATCGCCCTGACATAACATCAGAGCGGCCCTCGCTCTGGCTTCGTCCACTGCTCCCACACGCAAGCTGTCCAAGATGCCGGCCGCTCCCCAAAGGAAGCGGACATTGGTTTGGTACATCTGCACCCGGCTTCTCATCTCCAGCCAAGCCCTGGCAGTGACTGGCGCCGAAGTCGATGTTCCTGGCATCATCGATTGCACATGAAAGTCCTCTTCCATATTCTTCTCGATCTGCTGGTAGATCGCTTTTGGATTGGACTGCAACGATCTTCGGAGAAGCCTCAACGCTGCTGCATTCTTCCTGGACATGCTGGAGCCTATGGATTCGTTCTGACCTAGACCCCCTGTACCATCCAGGATGTCGTCGAGGGACTTCGGTTTGTTCTTGTTCTGGGTGAGGTGAGTGGCTATCTGAGTCAACCGAGCCACAGCCATGGTAAGTTGATCCCCTTGGGAACCTGCTGCATTGGGATCCCCTAGCTCTCCAAGTTCTTCGAAAGGATCGTCCCCCTCGCTCTCTGACAAGACATTCTTCTGAGCTTTCTTCTTTGGGGCTGGGAGGTCTCCGAGCTTTTGCTGTCCTGCTGCTGCCAAACGAGCCATTTGCTGAATCTGCTTCTCCGGGACTCCTGACAATCTGGCTGACTTCACAACTTCGGGGTCCAAGCCAGGAGGCACGGCAGCTTCGGCCACAACCGGGAAGCCCGGCGGTGGAGGCACAGACTGCTTTGCAACTCGGCAAGGCTGTTGGCTATCACCTGCATCTGTTTTTCGACACCTTCCAACCGATCCTTCCATACTTTATCGGTCGAACCAGCTGCAGCAGGATCTGCCCCACTAGTAGCCGTCTGAAAACCAAAGTACCTCTCAGCAGCTTCCCACAAACTGTCGGCTGAAGGAAGAAGACCAACACCTCCAGGAACAAACCAAACGTCTGGCTCCTCACCGGCTTCACTTTCGAAGAAGACCGACTCCTCGTGCTCCAAGGACAAATAGCCGATCCACACCTTCACCGGATTATGCTCCTCGTCAGGACGGTCACGGTTCACAACAGCGACCTGGACCGAAACAGCTTTCTGCAAGGCCTGAGGAGGAAGCTTTCTCCGAGCAGCTGTGCGATGCCAAACTGACTGAGGCACCGCCACCAATAGGAAGCCCTGAATCTCGGTGATGAGGACAACGGCTATCTTCTCCGCAGGCTCTCCAAAATCGGGAGTGGGAGGCAGCTCGTAGTACCCAACAGGATAGTCCGGATCAGGTCGACCTGTTTCGCCCACCAAAACTGTGAAGGAACGTAGCAGCTGTGAGCGGGCTGCTGCGTCCTCTGGCTCTTCTGCCTCAGTCATCGGCAGGCCAAGAAAGGCCCTGCCTGCGCTTCCCAAAGAGCAGGGAAGCCAGCGAAGACGCTGTCCTCGCAGTTGTCGCCCCGCTTCACCAAGGGGCGGATGGATGCGAAGGTCTTGAAGACCTTCACAGGATTGTAGCAGTTGCCCTGGATGTCACGCACCAGGACGTAGACCTTGGAGGCCAATGGATTGCGGGACCGACCACTGGTCCCCCGATTATCACCAGCCAATGCCCTGCAGAAGAAGCGGCCAATGTCCACAGCAATGGCACGCCTTTCAGCCTCCGAGATAGTGCTCGAAGGCGCAGCACCAGCAGCAGGCCTGTAGCACTCAGCCACAGGAATGGGCGCCTCCGAAGAAGGCGCAGCACCAGCAGAGCTGCCAATCTAGTTCACAGTGACAGGACCTGGCCCAGGGTTTACAGCACGCAGCTCTAAATCAGCCACGCGCTGTTGCAGTTCCACCACCAACACCGACAGCTCCTCCAATGAGAAGGGACTGCCGCTCATCCAAGCCGCCCACGGACCAATGACGCGTTAACCGCGCCCCAAGCCCTGTTGCGCAACCACCAATGCAAGTAGTGCCGCGCAAGCACCACCAGATCCAGCAGCTGAGCAACGAAGATGCCCACCAGGATGCCCGCTGCGAAAGCACCCCAGCTGAATGTAGGAGCCACCAGCTCCTGGCAGACAGCGGCAGCTGGGAACGGTGTCTCAACCTGGCGGAGCAGGTTGGACACCAGGGCAGCTGACAACCCCCCAGTGGCAGCTGACAAGCTGAGTTGAGGGGGCATCAGCTGAAGATGCTGCGGCCACCCCTCTACTCGGCAACTCAGGGACGCAAGTGCAGTCACGGGGTCACCGAAAGCCTGGGGAACCGAACTCCTTGTTGGAGTCCCCGTGTGGAAGGCGTTCAATAAATATATATGTTTGTGGGGGTGGGAGATCTGAGATATCATAAACCCTAAACTTTACAAACTTAAACCCTACAGAAAAGCCTGCTAAATCTTGCAAGTAATTTTGGAAGAGTTGACTTTTGACAGATAGCTGCAAAACAAGTAATCAAGTTGCAACATGTACACCTCAAACCTTCCGCACAAGAAGATCTGTGACGAGATTCCACGTACTCTTTGGTCGTGGCCACGATTCTTCGCAGCACGCCGTAGGGCCGCCCTTCTCGTGGCTTAGCTAAGGGCAGGCCCACCCTATCAGCCATGCGGTAAATCAATTCCTCGATGGGCACGTTCTTGGAAGGAACCCGCTCGCAAGGACGCAGGACTGGCAGTTCCAACGCTTCTGACGCGTCGTTCTGATCCTGCAGGCTCGGTGAAGCTGAAGCTGATGGAGCAAACATGTCATCCTTGGATTCTCGGAATCCAATGTGAAGAGGGCTAGTTCTTTGGAAACCCTGAGTTGCTGTTGCCTGACAATCAGTTGGGAATTTGCCCTTTTCCAGTGATTGGAGCTGTCCTGCTTTGCTTCTCCAGCGAACGCTTCCAAATCCTGCAGGGCCTCTTTCATCACATCTTCTACAATGGCCTGCACATGTGTGCGCATCCACTGCTTGATGACGCGAAATTTGGGGACTTCATTGATGGCTGATGAAATGGATGGCTATTAGCTTTGCTGTTCACAACTAACAACTCGGTTAGTCAGTATACAAACATGATCTTCAACATGAATCATGAGCTATGATCAGTATAAACCACGGTCGACCGCCTTGTTCATAACACTATTTGTTGTCAATATAAACTACTGTACCAGTAGTACCGCACAAGGCAGTCGCGGAAGTTTCCAAAGTAACCTTTAGGAGAGCAAGGCTGGCTGCGACGCATGGGAAACAGAGCAATCAGCTGAAGAGCAGCAGGCGGCTGGAATCTGTCTGTCTCTTTCTCACGCTATCCATCCTCTCAGTGTCTCTCTGTCTGCCGCTTTGTCTTTCTTTTTGTCTATCGATCTACTGACCTTTCTGAATGTCTATCCACCTACTTCTCTGTCTGTCTCTGCAATGTCCGTTCGTATCTATCCACCTTCTAACTATCGGTCTATCCAACTAGCTATCTGTCTATCCAACTAGCTATTTGTCTATCAACCTGACTATCTGACCATCTATCTATCTCTCTGCCTCTCCGTGGCTAGCTAGCTAGCTATCCGTCTACCTCTCTATCTGCCTATCTATCTTGCTTGCTAGCCAGCTGTCTATGTATTCCTATCCATCTATCTAGTCAGCTAGCTATGTACCTATCAAACTGTCTAACTAGCGAAGTGTCTGTCTATCTGTGCAGCTAGCCATCCACCTAGCCATCTATCTCTTTACAGAACCAACTAACCATCAATCGATCTAGCTATCTCTATACAAGTCCATCAGTGACTGACTGTCTTATCATTTGTCTCTATCTGTTTGTCTAACCCAGCTGTCTACCTATCCATCTGCTATCTCTCATTCTCGTTCTCTCTCCATCTATCCTATCTCTATATCTGAATCTGTTGCAGTGGAACTTCCAAGCTATTTTCAAGCTATCAAAAAGAAACTTTGCTGCGAGACTTCCTTCAAAAAATGACTTGTTGACAACTCACTTGCTGTCTCCGTTACACCTCGTTTTAGCCATTTTGATGCGCACTTGTGTGGAATACTGCGCCTGCCACAAAAAAGTGGATCTCAGGCCTACGAAGTCTCGCACCTGCCCTCATGCGAAAACGCGAAGATCCAAATATCTGAACAAAAGAATGGCAGCCCTTCCACCAGTTGAGCCTTGAGAACCTGACATCATCCAAAAGGTCGAAATCCTGCAGTTGCCACAAGGAAGAAAAAATGGTATCCTTGCCGACCCTCTTCGGTTAGGCCTGCCAATGTTTTTGCATCCTTGACGAAACGCGGCGCTTGCCACGTATCTGCCAACATCTCAAATTCCCTCATTTGCTACGCAACATTGGGACCTCCCAAAGCGTCGCGAAAACGAGATATTTTACAGTTATAGCTTTGGAATGCACTTGGCGGCACAGTCGCGTACACTTTCTAGACATCTGCACTTCCAAAAGTACTCCAAGTTTGATTTTCTCACGATTTCATCTTGCAAACGTGCACTTCCAAAATGGACCTCCGCCTGTGCGCTCTACCGAGTCTCTACTTTTCGACATGCAGGAGCACAAAGCTGCTGCAAAACACAGGAAATAGCGTGATCGCTATCTGTCAAGCATGTGCCTCTCTCTCTCTCTCTCTTCCTCTCTCTTTTGGCATTCTGTTGCTCTCTCTTCTACACTAGTCCGAAGCTTGACTTCCAAGCTTCCGTCGGTTCTGTACTTGTTCGTAGTTTATGAATGACGGATCGTTGCTATCATTTTGCTACTGTCAAACATTGTTGAACTTGTTGCTGCTAATTATTCTCGTGAAACCATTGCCTCCACCAAGAACAAAAGGCTTTGGTGAGCTTCACATCTGCACCCAAGGAGGATCCAAAATCGAAAGGAAACTCACCCCGAACCACAAAACTCAGCTCCAATGACTCCGCTGGTCCTTCTTGTCAAGAAGTCTGCAGCTTCCCTTGACAACGGCGTGCTGAAAGCTGATACCACTTGGAGCTGCCTAGCCAGGCTGTGAGGTACGAATATTCTGGGCACCTGCCGACTCTGTAGATATTCTTATATACAACATACGTGCCAACTTATGCCAGATTATGCCAGATTATATGTCTTTTCATGCCCAAAATGCAAATTGGTTGGTAGCCTTTGTCACAAATACATTTAAGGCGTTTGGAAGCTCCTCTTTCATCTAGGCTGGGGTTCTGCAGCGGCTTCTCTCGTCAGAGGGTTCTGAGCCTTGTAGCATTCCAGGTGTTTTTTCCCCGTGACTTGTAGACTTGGGGCCGGGGGCAGCTCCTAAATCCATGAGCACCACTATCTCAAGATTTTCTTGCAAGCTTGTTTTGCCTTGGCCAGCTTCTGAACAATGTCTTCGGGTGACTTCAGTTCATGGCATTCATTGGCTGTGGTGGTGCATGTTAGGCTCCTGATCTCTCTAAGCTACATGGCAGAGGAGAACATGTTCAATTTCGGTTCCTTGGCCCTCTCATCTTTCATGTATACCGGCATTCTTCAAATCACGTTTACTTCGACAAGTTTCACATGTTCTTTAGTTTACCTGTGTGTGCGTGGGCCGGCTGGGGGTCGGGGTACCCCAAAGCTTTGAAACACCCACCGAAATCTAGATATACCCTGCCAGTAGTCATCATCTCAGGTCCCAGGAAGGCAAGTCAAAAGGTTGGCCCAGGAGCACAAAGCCGCTGCTCACTTCATGGCAAGTCGCACTGTGCTGCGCCAACTTGGCAAAGATTTCCTTGCGAGGCAACTTGTGCGTGAATTTCTGGAGAGCATCGCAAGTCCCAAACACGGTGCAGATTGCCGAAGACTGAAGGCACTTGATATCCTTTGAAACACTAAATTGCATCCCTTGGTTGGACAAATTCTACTCATAATTCTCGGCGTCACATTCTGGTGAATCGAAGGGGGCCTCTTTTTGTTTTCTTTGCCCCACCTGTTTTGCTATTTGTTCTCTCCGATGTGAGGTATACATAGATCAGCATAGGCAAATTATGACAAGATCATTTGGCTTGGGAATACCCCAGTCACTTGTCATACAAAACGAAGTTTGACAAAGGATTCCCGCTGAAGTGACAGCAATCTGCAACATCCTAACCCTTGGAGAAAGAAAGCATTTCTTGAACAATGATGTCCCTTTCCAAAAATGCCAGTTAGTCAAAACATATGAAGCTAGAACTGAAACCGGCTTCAGAAATGTACCAGAATCTCCTGGATGACTGTCCACCAGGAACCCTCCAACAACGCCAAGATTCACCCACCGTGTCCCTGGCTGCCACCGTCACCCTCAACCGTGCCACAGGAGTCGACCCTTCGGCATCACATCGGGGAACCCCAAAGCAGGAGACGTTGAAACGGAAGAATCGCGGCGCCGGCATCGAGCTTCCCGTGACATGTGGCTCAGCACTGGTGAGGAAGAACCCAACAGCGCTTCAGTGGGTCAGTCAATGAAGCAATCGGCTCACTTCAAATGGGGCAGTGAAGAGAAGGAAGTTGGGAAGTGCTAGGAAGGAATCAGTTCACAATGACGGAGTCAGTGCGAATTAGTTGAAGCCGTGAGTTTTGTCTGATGTGCCCATCTCACTGTCAGACTTTCAGAGCAAAGGACTTTCCAACGATTGGAGGACAAAGGGTTGACCACGTGAAGTAGGTTTGAATTGGGACCGTGAGGCTGGTGAGGTATGAAAAAGTAAAGCTAGTCCCATGCAGCTCATGGAGACGGAACCACCTTCAAATGGTGGCTTCTGGACTGGGCCGAATGGCTAGGTGAGGAGCACTGGTTTGGCAATGCAAGGACCCAAGTTAAAAAGCAAAAAACACCTTCTGGCACTAAAATAAGATTTCATATATAATGATCCGTTGGCATTGACGCTTCGTAAACGAGCTGGTTGATGGTTTAAAATCAACCAACAGCTTTTGAGCTCTTGTTTACAGGGGCCGCTATCTGTTGACAGTACCTTCGGCAGCGCCATGGGTCCCGGACCATGGTTGTCTGATTCGGAACAGCTCCTGTGCACATCTGGGATTCCCTTCATCCAACCTGGTGAACCTCGAGGACCTCTGGTAGCAGGTGATTACACATCTGAGTTTTCAGTGACAGTGATAGCATGGGCACCTGCTCAGTGAAGAATATCTGGCGTGTTGACAAATCAATGCTTGGAGCTCACAGTACTCTACGCAAACTCATGTGAAGGAGTCCTGTTCAACCTGGGAAATTCTGACAACCGCGCCGCTTGAGGCAGAACATCAAGTGCTGTGTAGTGATTTCGGGTAAATTTTCTAGAGAGTAATTGATAATTGGCTTGTGGATGGTTGAGCCAACAATTGCCGCCACATCAGTTTCTTTTGATTCCGCATGTATCATGGATGATAGATCCGTCTGAACAAAGCACCAACCACGAGACCTTGTGCCGCTGAGGCTTGCCGCACGCAGAGGTGGATCGTCACGCATTTCCTGGCTCTGGCCTCGCAGGTAAACAGTAGAAACATCATCCAATATGTCAGGCCGGTCCACAAAACCAAGAGGGAAAGAATTCGACACCTGACCGAATATGATCCTTGTATAACTCCAAGGCTTCTCTGTAGAGTTTGCAATTTGGACACCGGCCTCGCTACGCGGAGTTCCCAATCTGTGCACACTGTTTTCCTACGCTGTGAATCTGGCAACTGTGGATCCATTTGTGGATCTGCCAGATTGGAACTATGTCTGAGCAAAATGAATCGAGTCCTGCATGGAAATCTTAGCTTGCGGGACTTCTAGGTTTCTTCAAGAACAGGTTGCGAGATCGAAAATTATCCTGCAACATCTTGGTCCACCTATACTCCACAGGCCTACGTTCTTCAGGCGCGATCACTTTGAGCATGGGTGGCAATTCACCGTAGACATTTGGGTCTGTCCCTGACCCAAACTGGCGAAACATCACCTCCTTCAAACAAATCTTTCCTTCGTCTTCAATGAGATATTCGAGGTCGCCCAAGCTGTCACGATCTGGGTCAATCCTCAGGCCCTTTGGCCAGTGTTTCTTTCCCAAGGTGCTCTTCTGTGTGCGATATTGCCCTTTTAGCACCTCACATTTGAAAAGGATTTGGAAAGCGTGTGGCCCAGACTTGATGGTATGCAATGGGGAATACACAGGATGAGCACTGTAATGCCAAGATGGGCTGGCATAAATTGTTTGTTTGGACGTGGAGCCACTTTGTCCGTGAGAACCTTCGCCGATACAAGGTTTCTTGAGACCCTCAAGCAGAATCGGCGCCAAGAGCGTGATGGAGGTGCCATGGAAGCACTCGTCAACCTGATGTCCTCTCCATTCTTCTGCGGTTTTCAGTGCGAAAGTAACCCAGCCATGGGGGTTTCCAGTCACAGGCTCTGAATTGAAACCGAACTGGTCCATGAGAATTTCTGCGATGGCGTTCTTCTGCACTAAGTGCTGCCTCTGCTGCTCCACATCAACATCCATTGCTTCTTTCATGACTTGGAACAGTTCCGCAGATGTAGCGGCATTTGCGGCTGCTTTCTGTCTCCATTTCTCTCCTTTCCACTTCAGGTCGGCTCGCTTTGGCTTTGTTGCGTCATTCAGCAATAATAATGTGTGGGCCAATGTTTTAGGTTCATTTCCCATTGTCGTGTCCTTCAACAAATGAAGTGCAGCGTCAAACAATAACCTGTTGTTGCTGCTCTCCTCTGCCATCTGCCCCAGCTCCCACACCTTGTTTTCAAGAGCAAAGGTTTCTGGATAGCAAAGAACACGGACAGGGATGTCCTCAAAAATGACTGTTGTTTCCAATCCTCCTTCTGCCGCGTGAAAGCGGAGTCCCTGCATCCATGGCTCCACAGTGCTCTTACTACCACTTCTGTTAGACTGCAGCTTAGAACACCGGTCTCCAAGGCGAAAGCATTCCGGACATGCTCTGATTCGGTGCTCTCCGAGTAGCTGATGCTCTAAATTTGAAGGATCATACACTTCTATGAAAATGGCGGAGGATTGAACGCCACACTGAGCATTCTCTGCGCCAGATCCCAAACACCCTTTGGTCGGGAGCTTCGACTTTTTGCCCAGTCTCTCCAAAGTGTCACCAGCACCCCGAGCAGCCATTACCATGGAAGAAGCAAATCGACGGCCATTGGGCCATACAATTTCAATTCCTTTCCAACCATGTTGTGGAGGAAAATCACTTCTGGCACAGCCATCCAGGGTTTGTATGGGTTCTTTTTGGCCAGTGGAATCGGTACCAAAAGCCCAACGACACTCACCATGATGAATGCTGACAGCATTTGCATATGACTCGAAGAGATCAACCACTGCGTGACAATCCCTATTCAAGCGGATGCAGCTGTTGTCACTGGGCCATGGCGGCCAAGGCTCACTCTCATCGATCGGGGTAATGTCCGTCATTCCGAAGAAGTCCGACATTTCCAAGGAAGTATGCACCGAGCACTTCACAACCTCAGTGGTTGAGCATGGTTGAGCATTGACCCGCACATTTGCAGCACTGCCTGTTGCAACACTTGGTTCCACAGCCATCTTGACTTCTGAAGGAAATTTGAACC
The DNA here is from genome assembly GCA_009767595.1 of Symbiodinium kawagutii. Taxonomy (NCBI): domain Eukaryota; class Dinophyceae; order Suessiales; family Symbiodiniaceae; genus Symbiodinium; species Symbiodinium kawagutii. The sequence goes on along the minus strand of VSDK01006506.1, from coordinate 106,404 downwards.
CTAGAAAATCCGCATTCCCTGTGATTGCAATCTTTTTGTGGCTCTTGGGATGCAGGGTCTCAGCCGGTGGTGTGCAGCGGGACATGCATGAAGATGTGTGCGGCTCCGTTTCACACTCTGAAGTTGCCGAGCCAGTTGGGGTGAAAATGTTGCTGCGCATATCGCGGTAGTTTCACGATCGGAAACAAGATCTTACAGCCCAAACTGTGTTTGTGAGCTGGACATATGTGGATCAAGACTGAGATTTGCGCGGGCATTAGGTTTATGCCAGGCATAAAATGAATTGGAGGTGGTCGATCAAAAATTACGTGCTTCACCTTTCAGAACGATCTCGAAGCGGTTCAAACTGTTTGAATGATTTTTGTATCGGCTAGACGTGGCTCAACGCATTCAATTTGGACTTGGGAACCAGCGAAAAACAACAAAGATATCTTCAGCACTTCAGAGTTGGCAAGCGTGATCTGGTTAAGAAAGTTCCTGTTAAACCTTTTGAATGTGGCTCAGACATGGTGACCTTGAAATTGTCGGGTGGAATTGGGACCATACAAGCGTAGACCTCAAAGAGCGAAGAGGTGAATCGAAGGTACACAGCTAACAGATTTGCAGATCAACTTCAATGAAGAACATTGAATGATTACAACACATTGCAAGGGTGCTTTTGGGGCTCGTACATGGTGTTTTCCACGGTCATGGAAGCTGACGGTTGGATGAATGCGGACAAGGCCCAGAACAAAGGACAAGCAGGACGCAGGTGGGAGATGCATAGCAAAACAAGTAGGAGACAAAGGCAACGCATGCGTCCCAAGGCACCCACTGGGAGAAGCCCGGAAACGCTCTGGGGCATGCAGCACCGTGCAATCCCTTCTCAGGAGTACGAAACCTGTACAAGTGAATATTTTTGGGATATGTTTCAAAGGTTAGGCTCTTACACATGCAGTACGACCATCGCACCCTCTGCATGCATAACAAGCTACTGGTTGCTTGGGCGTGTCTGTTGTCAGGACAAATGCCCTTGCTAATTCAGATGCCTTTGAACTACTTACAAATGTACGTTACATACATTGGGACAATTGATGCGTGTACTGTACTCGGTTTCAGCAGATTATCCCGCGTTATGCCTCGCGTCGGCGAAACAAATGCAAGACTCCTGCGATACACCCGTGTCGATCAAAAGCCTCAAAATAGGGCAAAGAAGCCCGCCTTGTGCTGCATCCAATCAAACTAAGTTAGATTGCAGGCGGCAATTCATCATCACACAGAAACTGGCATTCTTGTTAAATAGAGCTTCTAGATTGAGTGGGTGGGGTGGGCATGAAACGTCCATTCTGGATGTTTGAAAGGTGACATGGGGGATGATGTTCGTGGTGGTGGGTGCCCTGTGTGCAACAAGGAGCACTTCGCCGCACATAAAACATGTGCAGGGAGTTCAGCGAGAAAGCAGTTTATAAAATGTTTCTCTTTTCCAGTTTCTGAGGTTGCTGCCTTCTGACCCAAGATCCATCGTCCTTGTCCCAAGTGATTCTTCTTATCTTTGTACCACTCGTAGAAAAGGAACAGGTCCATCCAAATGCCCTTTGCTTTGAGTACAGGAGCTCCGCAATGAGTGTATTCCTTCATGTCAAACATTTGGAATTGCAATCCCCCAACCTTGAGATCATGCCCGTGGCAGGTGTACAGGTACATGTCTGAGCCATATTTTTTGAAAACATCTTTGCCGTTGCAATCGTCCCACAGATGGTAGTGACCAACAAGCGGGTCATCAGAATTGCCGCTGGTACTTATCACGTCGAAGTGATCGTCCCCAGGCCAACAGGGGGTAGACGCCTGGCATTCAAAGACAGCAAAACATCGAACCGGCGTCCCAGTTGGCAACTTCTTCAGTCGCCTGTCTCCACATGGATTCTTCAGAGATGCATCCAATCGCTTGAAAAAGTTGGCTTTGCCATTTTCAGGCACCCTTCCCTTTGGCACAATGAAGCTCTTCTGAAGGCTTGGAGTTCCCAGCTTGAAGGATTCAACGGATGTTGGCATCTGGCGATTCAAAGTCTCATTCAAGTTGGCGCGCACATCTCCACCTGTCACAGGACCAAACTACACCCTGACCCTTGCTTGGTCCCCGATTTCAGACCTTAAGTGGGTGCAATGTCTACGCACAGCAGCGATGGGATCAGCACCCAGACCTAATTAAAGTGTCAAAGCAGAATTCAGTCGAAACACAAGGGTTGTTGGATTCACCCTGCTGGAGAGATAAAGCGAGGGGGTTCTCATCCTCGAGCAAACGGAAAAAGCTGTTGCAAAAAATGTTCCAACTTTGATTTCTCTAACAGGATATTAGTTTGCTGAAGTCGTGCCCTTTGTTGAAGGCAGCATCTTCTAAAATGCTGCGTGTCTTTAAGCACAAAGGACAGTTGTGGCGGCCCAGACTTCATTTTTATGGCGTTCCTTGCCTCCATGATCATGATTCTTAAGACATTTGGCTGTTTGCAACAGTCCATTGTGGTAGGGTATAGATTGAGGCCCTCTCTCTGAAAGCAGAGGCCTTCCCCTGTTTCTGACAGCACACGCCTTTCCCTCTCTCTCAGGGCCACCTCTCCCTCTGAAGCCCCCCGCAAGCCCAAAAAACAAAAAAACACATGTTTCCAGACTAGTGTAAACATTGCCTCGATCCAAATAGTCTTCAAAGCATGGATTTTCGTTGTTTTGTTTTTGCATTTTTGGGGCCATAAATACTTGATACTATGGGGCTGTGCCAACATAGAGGGGCCAAATGCAAAGCGCTAACCCTCCCAAAAAAAGTTTCCAGAACTAGTCTGATCTCTGAGATAATCAAGATGAATCGTTATTCTATAATCCGGACGTCATTTGTTTTCAGTACCTACATCATATATGGATAATAATTTGGTGATGTAGCACGTGGGACACATGACTCCACAGGAATCACTTGGCCATACATCACAGGGCGAATTTTGTTTATGCGCGGGTTTGCTTGGGGACCCTCTTCCGACCACAATTACCATGATTAATCTGCTAATAGCCTTGGCATCCAGTAGGTGGCTGCTCCCCATCAGCCACAAAAGCCACAATAACCGTGAGAAACCGTAATAATTCCAGCGGAGGCACAGCAAAGTCCTTTTCTCCTTGAGCCTTATCAGAAGGGCTACCAAAGCAGCCTTGGATTTGTGCGTGTCATCCTTGCGACAGCCATGCCAGGGAGTTTACACTTCTACCTAGCTGTACATTTGAAAAAAGTCCTGGGCATACGAAGCACTCCCCTCCTACTGTCTCAGTAGGACCGTGCCCAGCCAGGATTCACGAGCCTCGCAGACTCAAGCCCCTCAGTAAATGAACGGGATGATGTAGTCACCCTGTTCGAGCATCCTTGTAGAAGAGGGTGTAGCCTCTCCACGATTGCTTTGCGTACTGCATCTTTGCGGCGCCCTTCCTCATTCGAAAGGCGATGACCTTAGAGCTCATCCGGCATGTACATGATGCTCAGTGAGCCTTTTGTCCACTGGTCGTTGTTCTCCTCGGTGTTGGCCGTGTCGTAGAACCTCTTCCTCAGTTTTCGGTGGATGTGTCCTTCGATAGCCAATCCCTCCTTTGTATGATATGAGAAGGAATTATCCGTTCCTTCCTCTGGACACACCATAGTCCTCAGCACGAGTTCATCAGGAAGGCAGTGAAGAGCCCAGATGTCCCAGCCCTTTCGAACCCGAATCATCATTCCTTCCATGGTGTCTCCGGGGAGAGAGGTGTACATGTTCTCCTCATCGAAGCGCGGCATGCACAAGTGGAAAGGCCTCAGCATCCATTGCGCGATGGTCATCAGGAGCTCTTCCTGAGTTGGTTCCGTTCCACCTCGCTGCACTCCCGATGAGCTGGCCTGTCCACCTGGATTGGAGGGTTCCCTCGAGTCCCTGGAATCAGACCTTGACCCCCTTCCCGATCTCGAACGTAGTTCCACCTTGGTAGCGGAGCCGTATCCCCCTTCACGTTTGCGGGTGTACGCACTCACATTCTTGGTATTGACCTCTGGATCTCGATCTCCATCATAGGGACGTAGGTCGACTTGACCAGCATCTGGATCTGATCGGTCCGGTCTTGCCTTGGGTTCAGGGCGAGGACCTGACTTAGGAAGAGCTTGAGGTCCATAGTCTCCTTGACGACGGAAATCTTCATCTGCATCCCGCAGTTCCTCATACCTCTTCCTAGCATAGAGCCGTTCCGCTCGCTGTTTTGCATTGACAACCTGGACCGTCATTTTCTTTGGCTGGGTTTCCGGTTCATCCTCAGGAGAATCGATTTCCGCCAGCCTTTCTGCGACGGTCTTTCTCCTTCGAACCCCACCATCATCTTCTCCCTCAAGTCGATGATCACGTTGAGGATCGCCTTCCCCAGCTCGTTCACGATGTCCCCCAGCCGCAGATTCCACCGCGGCCTCATTGCTTCCCGGGACAGTGACTGACTCCTCAATCCCCGGACCAGTTACCTGGTCAGGTTGATTTTGTTCACATCCTTCAGTTCCAGGTCGTAGATGGTCTGGTTCTCGTGCAGCTGCATGGGTTGGTTCCGTTGATGCGCCTTCACCACGCTCCGGAGCATCCATAATTGTTCCCAGCGTGGCCGTTCCTCCAAGTGGGGCCGTTCCACCAGGTGGAGCTGGTTCGCCATGTGGAGCTACTCCCCCAGCTGGAGGAGCTTTGTTTCGACGTTTCTTGTCTCCGTCGGACGCAGCAGATCCTCTTCCTCCTTCTTCTGCACGATGTTCTGGTAGCGGAGCTCCTCTATCTCCAGCCACTTCTTCCATCGGAGTTGAAGTCTCTGCTGATCCACCTTCAGGTACACCGGCTCGACGATGATCCTCGTTGTTGTTGTCCCCCCCCGAACTCATAGCTCTGATCCTGGGAACCCCGGAGATTCCTGAGCTTCCGAAACCCCTTGGACCACGAAGAGAAGGGTTAAGAACGTTCGTGGAGGTCACCTCGACTTGGGCGATCTTCTCTACAATGACTTGAGCCACTCGATCACCGATGCTGAATTGCACGGTTTCTCCCCCATTGTTGAAGAGAAGAACCCGAACTTCCCCACGATAGTCCGAATCAATGACCCCAGCACCGATGGTGATTCCATGTCGTAATGCCAATCCACTTCTCCCCGCTATTCTCCCATAGGTACCCTTTGGTAGTTGGAGGGAAATTCCGGTGTGGGTCAGCCATCTTTCCCCGGGAGCCAAGTCAAATTCTTCAGTGGTGGTGATGTCAAACCCAGCTGCCTTTGAAGTGGCCTTTGAGGGTGTTGTGGCATGGGGGTCCATTAGCCGAACCTTCATGGTTTCCTTCTCCCCCATCAAGAGAGCCCGCAACTTGGTAACCCCCATCTTTGCCATCTCCCAAATCACCAGGATGGCAACCACCAACATGACCCAACCGTATCCCTCTTCCTTTTCCTCGTGCGCCGCCTCCGTGGTGGCTGCCGCCCCTGGTAGTTGAGCTGCTCCAGCAAGTAGCAATCCCAATGCCGAAGACATTCGTTCGCGGACCTGCTTGGTTTCTTTGGAGTAGGTCCCTTCTACCCACATAGACTTTTCACTGATCACCACGGGCTCTTCCGCAACCAGCCCTGCATTTTGGCAGAACCTGCGAAGCACCACAGCAGTGAGGTTTTTGGTGAGTGCGTCAGCAAGCAAGCGCACCCCTGCTCTGTGGGTCAACGTAACTTCACCGTTCTTCACCGCCTCGATCAAGGTCCTCAGGTGTCTTGTCCTCCAGCCTCCTCCCTGTCCGCTCCCGAGCACTAGAGCTGCCCGGTTATCTCCTAGCAATTCCATCTGCTGGGGCTCCTCCAGGAGATCCACGAGGGATTTCACATTGCGGCCCAATTGCAGGCCATCCACCAAGGCCACCAACTCGCTTTCTGCCGTAGAAAGCGTTCGAAGTGGTTGACGTTGAGTGCTCCAGAAAACGATGGCACCACCGTACAGGCAGACAAATCCAGAGATGTCCTTGGCCTCCTCCGGTGCGTGAGATGAATCCGTGAGGACCTCGACCGTGCCATATTCCCGTGGAGTTTTTCTCTTGCACTCCTCATGGACATTGTCGAGCTCCAGCTTTCCGTAGCTGATGGCAAAGCTCGAAGTCGCCTTTAGGTACTTGAGGACCTCAATGGCCACCTTGGCAACCCATCTTGGATGTCTCGTAGCCTCTTGTGACAATCGATGAGCTGCAAAGTTCACATCTGGGCGGGCGCGTGTTGCAGCCCAAAGAATCTCACCCGCCAGCTTCTGGGCGTAGCGCACCTCTCGTTTTTGGAGATTCTCTTCCACCTCCATCTCTGCCATCTTGATGCTCGAGGTTCCCTCCTCGATTCCATGATGAAGGAACAGTTCCTGTAGGTAGCTTTGTTGATGGATCTTCAAACCCCCACCCTCCAGCTCTTCAATCTCCATGCCGCAAAACTTCATGGCGTGGGTGGACGTTGCGACCTCCAGCTCCGATGCCTTCCACTGGGACCTGATGTGACCTGCAGTAGTCTTGATCACCTCGTCGGGGCCCAGGATGAGAAGATCATCCACGTACACTGCCAGGTAACCAGCAGTGGTGGTGCGGTCGCCCTCCTTCTCCACAATCCTCCACAGGTTTGCGTCCTTGAGAGCTTCCAGGTGGTACTTCTTTGTTCCGACTACCCAGGACCATCCAGCCATCGTGCTATCCCTATGGCCTGACCAGTCCCTCGGGGCGGTGGTCAGTCCGTAAACAGCACCAGTGACCAGGAGTCCCGTGTTCCAAGGTATGACCCCGGCCTCCTGCATCATCTTGGGCGGCGTGAGCACAATCATCTCGTCCTGGGATGTTGGCGCCAAGAGAAAGGCCGACGTTATGTCGATCGATCCCGCCCTCCACTTCCTCATCCCCGCATGTCTGAGCAACACCCGGAGTTGAGTTGCGTCCAAACCAGACGAGTACAGCTCCGAGGACTCTCTGTCCGCCATATAGTTTCCGCATGCCACCAGCCTCGTCTTCCTTCTTCCTGTGTGTGCCTTCACCGTGTACACACATTTGGAGGGGATCCTTTCGCAGATCTTTCCCCTAGACTTGGCTTCCTCCATCATTTCAGGGAGGTCGTCGAGGTTGATCTCCTTGAGTGCTCCACTGTCCAGAAGCTGTCGATACTCCTTCAGCATTGACTCCTTCCATGCTGGAAGGTCAGCCCTTACTTCAGAAATAGCCACCGTCTTGGTTTGCAATGGAGCTCCTTCTGCTGCGGCATCTTCACATTCCCTCAGACGTCCTTCTTGTTCTTCTATTCCTTCCCGGCGAATCCTTTCCCAGATTCCCACATTTTCTGCGTTCATGGACTTCACTATGGTCCACTCCTTCTCGTGCACCTCGCCGGTACTCTCCAGGATTTTTGCTTCCTTGTTGCAAAGCTCCTCCCCGTACCTGAGTCGAGCATGCCATTCTTGAAGTCCGCATGATTGGAGGATGCTTGCCTTCAACTCGGTGTGATGGACCTGGACCCATCGCCAATGCCCCGGGTCCCACGGCCTCCTCATGCAGTAGGGCTGGTTCACTTGCCTCAATGGCGGGTGTCACCGGCACCGGTTGTGGATTGACTCCCCGAAAGTACTTGCCCTCTTCATCCACCAGATAGTGTCCTCCAGAGGTCAAGCTCATTGTGGGGTCGGGACCGCGAACCCAAGCCTTTTTCTTACGCAAAGGCCAATGGCCTTGGAAGTCTTCATGTTTCTTGGTCTCCACCAGGACCTCCTCATTGAAAGCCAACATACGTGGAGTTTGAAATCCAAGGGCGGCCAACTGTTGCCTTCCTCGACGTTCACCGGCGTGGCGAGCTACCATGGGCCAGGTTTCCACTGGGACCTTGGTGGACTTCAGAATGGTATTCATAGCTCTTTTGATGACACCAATCTCCGACTCAACTCTACCATTTGATCTCCAGTCTGATCCAGCCGTATAGGTTCGAACGATACCGCGGGTTTCAGCCCATTTCTTCATAGCCTTGCTCCCCAGCTCACCGGCTCCATCAGAATGAATCCTCCGGACCGGAAGATTCAAGTAGTTGAGTCGTGCAACCATTCGTGCCAGTGCGGCAATCATAGTCCCACCACCCCGAGATGGCAACACTTCCACCAATGTATAGTTCCGGACCTGGATGTCCGGGACCTCTTCCACCACTTCGCGCTCCCAGCGATCCAACTCTTCCCGATCCTCGGGAAGCTCTGGTTGAGCTGCATCAGGTGGCGGTTCCAACTCACCATTGTCATCCCCCACTTCTGGTAGAAGGTCTTCTTCTGGTTGCTCCCCATCACCAGCTTCCTCACCACCCCCTGGCTTCTTCTCCACAAGCATGGATTCCTCCGGAACAGCCAGGTTGTAGGCGCCAGCCTCCTTGGTGACCGGGATGGTGTAGAGCCCCACCAACATGTACTTCCCCCCTTCTCCATCGACGTCTTCTCCTTGAACAAAGGGGCCAGCAGCGTCGATAGAGAGGGTAAAGGTGTCAGCACTTGGCACCTTTCGGTGGCTGCGCTGTTTACCAGCAGCTTTCTGACATATATCACAGTTCCTGGAGAACGGCAGGTGATCGTTGGCAACATGTTGTTGCCATTGGCTTTGAGACATCTTTCTCACGATGTACCCCAGGTGGTCCTTGATGATCCCTTGAATGATCTTTTCCTTGAAGCCAATAGCCCAGGCTGACCATCTCCTCGACCGTTGGATCCTTCCTTCGATGTCCGTTGGTAGCGGAGCCTGATCACACCCCGGACCTCTGAAACTCGACAGCACCTTCAAGTCCTCGATGTTGGTGCCAATCCTGGTGGGTTTTTGTCGTTCATGTCCGAGAGGTCCTTGATCAAACCCAACCTCAAAAAGTCCATATCCATCCCTGATCCCCTCCCACTCTGGCCAAGAGAAGAAAGACGGGTACTCATTCACATCCCCCTCCTTCTTGTACCGGTTGGGGTCCTCGGGCGACTCCTTGACAAAGGACACCTTGACGGGCGCTGCGTCCTGTGCAAGCTTGTAGAGCCAGAGAAACCTGAGGTACAACACCGTATCTTGTTGTACTCCCTCAAGCAGTCTACCCCCCAGGTTCCTGTATCCGAAGCGCTCTGGGCCTTCACGAGGTCGTACTGGTGGAGGGCCCGGTTGTCTGAACCGAAGTACACTTACTGTCCGGCATGGGGGACCACCCAGGTACCCTCTTACCTGGCCTCCTTCAGCCAACTCCATCAAGTAGTGGAAGACGTGATCATTTAGAAGATCTTCTCCTGGGTGGTTGGCCTTGTCCAAGGTCAGTGTTGTGAATCCTCGATGGTCGAGGTTACGGCTCCAATACTTCGGGTCCTCACCCGCAAAGAGATGCATCACCAAGGCCTGAGAGTTACCAAATCTCCTCCTCATTCTCCTATTCCATGGTACCGTCTCCCCCGTCCACTTTCTTCTCGGCGGGATCTGAACCAGCACCTCGTCAGGAGCTTCCGGAAACAGCTCCTTGAGTCCTTGTAGCCAACGTCGCATGTCATCATCAAAACCAGTGACTTCTTCCCCTCGAAGCACTTGGAGACGTCGCTCTGACTCACAAAGGAACTGCTCCAGCTCATCAAGCAACTGCATGGCAAACTCCTCTGACACCGTTGGGCATTCCCCTTCTAAGGTAGTCTCAACCATGGTTCCACTCGGTGTCCTCAGAGAAAATCCATCGGAGTCCCATTGAACCGTGTACCCCAGGAGGATCAGCTTCCCCAATGGCACAATCGTCTGAGTGGGCTCCTTGGAGAGCAAAATGCCCGATCCTGGTAGTTGACGTAGGACAACTTCTCCCGCTGCTAGCTCAACTCGGACCGGAGTTGCCATCTCATACTCCTTTTCCGACCTTGCCGTCCTTAGAGCGTGCGTCGCTCCTCCATCCAGAAGAGCTCTGTTTTGTTCACACCCCTCCACAGCACTAAGGTGCACTGACTTGATTGAAGGGCTCCGCATTGATCGAAGAAGATGGGTAGCCTCAGCAAGCAGTCCACTCACAGGATCACTCGTTGAGGTAGTAGATGTGGCACCCTTCTCTTCCTCAATCCCCTTCACAACCTGCTCCTTGTTGGTCTCTGCCCCCTTCGTTGTGGTAGCTGCCTTCTTATTCGCTGGCGCTACCTTCGGGGCCGCCTTAGGTTTGTTTCCCTTGGGTTCTTGTTCCTTCCTCACAGCTACCCCATCCTTCACCGGACACTCGGGTTTCATATGTGACGTAGCCCCGCACGTCCAGCATCTCCCATTCTTTCCTTGAGGACCCCAGTCGTGCACGAACGAACAGGACTTACCCTTTTTGCACCCGTCGGGTGAGCTGAAAAACTTGCACAAGGGCTTGTCTCCTTGTTGTTGATCTCCACCTCCGCCTCTGGCTGGTTGATTTGGCACAGCCGGTTTGTCCCCTCCACCTGGTTTCCAAGGCGGTGGCGTAGGTGTAGGTTGGTCCAGGTTCACTGCCTTGACCTTGTTGGGATTCGTTGGAAGAGAAGCTCCACCATGACACACTGCCTCGGTCTCGGCCATGAGGATCTCTGCGAACTGAGTGACTCCTTGCAGGGTTGGGACCGTGTCGACCTGAAGGATAGCTCTTGCCGTAGAGAGTCTGAAGTTCGCCTGTGGTGTTGACTTCACTGTAACCCCACTTACTCGATCCAAAGCCCCCATGAGCAGCGTGGGATCTGGTGGGTTTATTCCCAATTCTTGTAGTCGTACAAGCCAACGACGCCAAGCTCTAAGAGTTCCAAGAGCTTCTGAGGGTCCGGCTGGTGTCTTCATCTCCACCAACTGCCTCAGCAACAGTGACCGTTCAGCCAGTCCCCCCCGGCTGGTACCTTGTCAGTACCCTGAACACAATGTTGACACATCCAATCGCCCTGGTCGCCACCAGCTCGCTTCTGAGAGCTTCAGGAAGAGCTTCAAGTAGAAGTGCTTGACCTCGTTGTTCCAAGCGGTTCCATGGGTTCCTCTCGAACTGCGGTGGTGCTACCGGGCTGATCCTTAGCCGTGTGATGTTGTCGCTCTGCAACCACAGCTGGTACGCCTCGGCCGATATATGTAGGACAGCTTCCCACCATCTAGATGAACTTGGGGACAGGTCCTTCATCAAAGGGGATATTTGGGTCAACCAATCCCCTGCGGTCAGTGGACCCACTTCTGTGTCCGCAAGATCCACTAAAGTCGGAAGTTTGACAGACCTTATCGACTCCTGCTGTGTCAGCAAAGCTCCCAACCACGCTGGTATTTCATTTCCTCGTTGAAGAGGTTGATAACCCCCACCATATGGATCTCCAGGTCCTCCAGGACCCCCAGGACCTCCCGGACCTCCAGGCCCTCCGCCCCCAGGACCGCCAGGTCCACCGCCAGGAAAACCTCCGAGTCCACCGTGATGAGGATTACGTCCTGGGTGGCCACCCCCAGGATTACCATTCCCACCATGACCATTGCCGCCTGGATCTCCACCTCCCGGAGGGCCAGCACCGTTTCCTCCAGGGATACGCCCCGCTCCACAAGGTCTCCTTGCCCGCCATCATGACCATTTCCATTGCCGCGATCCATCCCATTGCCTTCGTAACCTCCAGCACCGCCTCCAGGTGGTGTCCCCCCCAGGTACTCCACCTTGCCCTTGATGACCCCCAGCCCCAATGGACAGCGCGGCTTGTAGCGCAGGAACAGTCGCAGCTCCTCCATGATCCTTGATTCCTTGACCTGGTAGCGGAGCTCCTCCATGAAGATCCCCTCCAGCAAGACCAAGAAGCGATGCCCCTGAGCTCATCAACTCATTTCCCGAGCCACTGAGCAGCGGAAGCAATGACGACGAGGTTCTGTCCTGAAGACCCAAGATACCCTTGATACTCCCGACCGCCGAACCCACTAAAGAAGAAATTCCTCCATGATTCCCATCAAACCCCTGAGGACCATCACCCAGTTGTAGACGAAGATGATGAAGGTTGCCGCCAGCTCCAGGATCATGTTGAGGTCCGCCACCAAGTAGAGCATCCATTCGACCAGGTGTTCCACGTCCCCCCACATTCCCTGCCATGACTTCCCTCATAGCTCGGATTTCATCCTTGAGCTTAGCATTTTCATCTGCCATGATCCTCATCATCATCTGTCCACCCCAACTAGGGCCAGGCTCGGAACCAGGACTGTTCATCGCAGCCTTGTCTCCTCGCAGAAAATCATGTAGTTGAGGAATCCCATCTCCCTGTTCATCAGGTAGCGAAGCCGACACCACACCCCCAGGTCCTAAGCTTCTCGGCTGTCCCTCGGGATGAGCAGGTAGAACGGCCCCATGTTCTGGTCGAATGTCCTCCAATGCCTTGAGACCCTCGTTGCTCTGCGGCGTCACCATGGTCTCTTCAGAGGAGGCCATCGCGATCCTACGGCGACGAAGCAAGGCCGTTTTACTTTGGGCTCATAACTTCCAGCGGAGGCACAGCAAAGCCCTTTTCTCCTTGAGCCTTATCAGAAGGGCTACCAAAGCAGCCTTGGATTTGTGCGTGTCATCCTTGCGACAGCCATGCCAGGGAGTTTACACTTCTACCTAGCTGTACATTTGAAAAAAGTCCTGGGCATACGAAGCAATAATGACCCCATGGGAAAATAAAGCATAATTAATCACAACAAGAGCCCTACTCATTTGTTTGGCTTGCTAGTGTTTCATTATTGCAATGGCTCGTGGTTGGTAGGATGGTTGTTCTGATAATTAAGGGAGCTGCAGAAACTTGTGATGCCCTGATGCTTCTCATGGTCATTGGAACTTGTGCTCTAGGTTGCGGTCACTCAAGGTCACTTACTGTGGCTGTTGGTTACAGATAGTTATTCACACTACTGCGGCTAGTAACCACTGATTCTTTAATGATGTTGCTGGAATAGCTTATGCAACCAATCTTGATCGCAATCTTAGCCGGATGGAATCCATCTCAAACAACACACTCCGAATGGAAATGCAGATGTTGCGAAGGAGCCTTTGAATTCCATGTTATCCAGAAAGGCTGCACTGGCGATCATCAATTTAATGTTGGTTCAAAGCTATTTTGATGGTCGATATGGCAAGTATGGATGACATCATAGGGTCCTATAGTGACTGGTGCCGCAGGGTTTTAAATGACAACAATTGAGTCGTGTGCTGCAAGATTCGTGGGCAAGTAAGTGGGGCATACAAAAGAGGCAGCCACAACAGTCCCTGGCCTTTTTGAGATGACATGTTTTAGTTTTTGACAATCACCCCCCTCTTTTCGTGCTTTCGGCATTTTTGGGACACAAAGTTTGAATTCCCTCATTCTGTTAAAACCCTTCGATTACACCGGCATAGACCCCAGATAGAACATGTATGGACAACAAGGTTGGGGTAGGGAATCAAGTAGGTTCTAATGTTTGATCAAAAATTGTTGTCAATGATTTCGATGAAAATGTCAAATGCCATGCTCTCAAGTCTGACGGCATCTTCTGAATCTTGACCTGAAATTTTCCGATTTCCATTTCTTTTTGGAATAGAACTCTTCTTTCTCCTTGGAATGGAACTCTTCTTTCTCCTTGCAATACAACTCTTCTTTCTCCTTGGAATGGAATTCTTCTTTGACCTTGGAATACAACTCTTGCTTCTCTTGGAATAGAACTCTTCTTTCTCTTTGGAATAGAACTCTTCTTTCTCCTTGCAATAGAACTCTTCTTTCTCCTTGGAATAGAATTCGCCTTTGACCTTGGAATGGAACTCTTCTTTCTCTTGGAATAGAATTCTTCCTTCTCTTTGGAATAGAACTTTTCTTTGGCCTTGCAATAGAACGCTTCTTTCTCCTTGGAATAGAATTCTTCTTTGACCTTGGAATGGAATTCTTCCTTCTCTTGGAATAGAATTTTTCCTTCTCTTTGGAATAGAACTTTTCTTTGGCCTTGGAACAGAACTTTTCTTTCTCCTTCAATAGAACTCTTCTTTCTCCTTGGAATAGAATTTTTCTTTGACCTTGGAAAAGAACTCTTCCTTCTCTTTGGAATAGAACTCTTCTTTCTCCTTGCAATAGAAGTCTTCTTTCTCCTCGGAATAGAAGTTTTCTTCGACCTTGGAATGGAATTTTTCTTTGACCTTGGAATGGAATTCTTCCTTCTCTTGGAATAGAATTTTTCCTTCTCTTTGGAATAGAACTCTTCTTTCTCCTTGGAATGGAACTCTTCTGTCTCCTTGGGATGGAACTCTTCTGTCTCCTTGGGATGGAACTCTTCTGTCTCCTTGGGATGGAACTCTTCTGTCTCCTTGGGATGGAACTCTTCTGTCTCCTTGGGATGGAACTCTTCTGTCTCCTTGGGATGGAACTCTTCTGTCTCCTTGGGATGGAACTCTTCTGTCTCCTTGGGATGGAACTCTTCTGTCTCCTTGGGATGGAACTCTTCTGTCTCCTTGGGATGGAACTCTTCTGTCTCCTTGGGATGGAACTCTTCTGTCTCCTTGGGATGGAACTCTTCTGTCTCCTTGGGATGGAACTCTTCTGTCTCCTTGGGATGGAACTCTTCTGTCTCCTTGGGATGGAACTCTTCTGTCTCCTTGGGATGGAACTCTTCTGTCTCCTTGGAATGGAACTCTTCTGTCTCCTTGGAATAAAATTCTTCTTTGACCTTGGAATTGAACTTTTTTTTTTCGTTGGAAGAGAATTCTTCCGTCTCCGTGGAAAAGACCTCTTCTTTCTCCTTGGAATAGAACTATTTTTTCGCCTTGGAATAAACTTCTTCCTTCTCTTGGAATAGCACCTGCCGACAGCACCTGCCAACAGCACCTGCCCACAGCACCTGCCGACAGCACCTATGAATCGCCCTTGTGATTCAATACTTGGAAATGATTCAAGTTTCAGAAAACCAGTGTGGATGCACCAATGCTCCGCTACCATGGCCTTGATGCTGGCCAACCCTTGCCCTCCACACCTGTACACCTTGACTTGGGTTCCCTTTGAGCAGCCCTTGCCTTTGCTTACACACGTACCCATCTTTGAGCAGCTGTGCTTTTTCACCTTGGCTTTGAAACTTGCTTTTGACTAAACTTAAACTGTGAACTTACTTGCGCACCTCTACATCACCCATGCATCTCTTACTATTACTACCACACCTTGGTTTTTTAACACTTTGTTGTGTTTGCAGCACAAATGTTGCAAACCCACAGTGGCCAAAAAATGTTCTGGCTGATATGTGTTTTTTGCTGGTGACATTCTTTGGTCGGCAAAGATGTCATGGACTATTTGGCTTCAATGTTGAACGCAAAGTGTCCATAACTTGGAAGTTTGGCCTCCATCCCCATCAAATTTTTTTGGTCTCATTTGCCCATGGATGAGATATACGTGTATACGCATGCGTATTTCTGGATATATGTGCGTTCAATGTTTTGCTATGGCTGGCTGGTATTATTTGGATCCATTCGCTACAGGCAACCAATCAAGATTTCACCACCACCATGGAGATAACCGTTGAATCCAGTCCGAGCACTTCCGCCACTCACCGTTCAGCTTCAAAAGGCACCCGGTGAACAAACACAAACAAGTATACAAGTATGTTGCTGGAAAAATTGTTTTTCTGGGGACATAAATCCATTGTGTCTTGTTTCCCTGAAATCCCCATTCCAAATTTACCCCAATTAAACATTGCCCCCAGTTATCCTTTATCAACTAATGTTTTGGGGGTCCATGGAAATCCCCTATTTTGGGAAACCACTGTGTTGTCGCTTTCCATCACGCACCTTGGAGGTGGCCTCGTGCCCACCTGGCGCAATGGGTGAGTTGAAACCATCGCATTCCGACAGCACCTGCCGACAGCACCTGCCGACAGCACCTTCCACCAGCACCTGCCGACAGCACCGGCCCACAGCACCTACCGACAGCACCTGCCGACAGCACCCTCCACCAAAAAGTTCGCCGACAAGCACCCTTTCTTTTGGAAGTAAGAACCCCTATAGCTTCCAGCTATCTGGGGAAAAATGCATCTCTCCTTGGCGCAATCTCTCTACACCCTAGACATCCGTAGGCCTTGGTGGAACGCCTCAGGAGCCCTTTCAGAATCCTCAGCAAGTGCCTCCAAGGCAGCTTCTGAGGGTGACCCTTCCCTCCAGAGATTGACATAAGATGAATGTAGAATGGACAAGCGGACGCACAATGGAATTTGGGGGCTATCGATTCTTGCGGCGTCGGAGCCACAGATTTTGGGAGTGACGGTTGCTGGAAGAAGGGAAGACGGTCAAAAGGAGCGGATGCGGGGTCACGCAGAGGGACTTCCAAGTAAAAAAGACATGGCAAATTTGTAAAATCGCAAGGCCAGGCCGGGCGACAAATTACTACATATAACTCAGCATAAAGCCAAGAAAGGACAGGAAAAGAACTGTCACAGAAAGATCAAGGCAGCGCAGGAAGTCAAATGTTAAAATCAACCACGCTCAAACAATGAATCTAAGAGTCTCAGACCAACACTTTTCCACCAAGATTTGGAACCCGAAGTATGGCCCCTGCGGAATGCTTAATTCCAGAGCCCCACAAAAATCGAGGCAAAGTCCAGGCGCTAAGGAATATATGATGCATCCCAAATCAAGCACGATACAATCTCCCAAGCAAAACGCCCAAAGCCAAAACCCGGATGTCAATGCTAGAAAATGAAACTCATCTCAATCTCAATCCCTTCCAGGCATTTGTGCCTAGTTTCCATCAGAAGTGAGCCCGAGGCAGCAAGACTCTGCATGCAACAGTTGCAATTAGGACTGAAGCAACAAGCAGCAAAACAAGAGCCAAAGAGCCCAAAGCTGCAAGTTGGATACAGCAAACTAAAGAAATTATTCTCATCAAGAGTACATTCTGAAAACGAAGGAGAAAACCTGATGAACCCGGATATTCATGAAGCACGTCCTGAAAAGAACTGACCTTTGCAAAATCACCCTGTGCCCTTTGGCAACCAATTTTGCAGGAACAACACATGCAAATTGCCCCCCTTCTATGTTCTATAGCAGTGATGATATCTGGTTTGATGTTTTTCAATAAAATTGAAATCAACCCTTTCAAAGGAGGGCTTCATAGGTCTTCGAGTTTATGGGGACAAAACTATTTGATTTTGCGGGAGAAACTAAGGCTACTGCTATCAACAAGTCAACCTTGCCCGCCTACTCTGCTTGACCCCTGCCTGGTGACAAAGAGCTATGCAGGGCCTTCACCAGAGTTCCCTGAAGCATATCTAAGACTGGAAGTTGGCAGACCTCTGGGTGATGGAAACCCAACACTCTGTCGTCATCTAGGCGGATTTCCTCAGAAAGGTGCAATTTCCCTTCCCTCACCTGAACCAAAACTTCGCTCTTTGAAGTGCCTCCGTCGACAATGCGGCCTGGCAGCCACTTTTTTTGATCAGATCCGGTCCCGGAGCCCAGATGTAGCCAAATGACCCTGCCTTGCTTCATGCGTGGGAACTCTGGCTGATTTGCCGCATCCTCCTCTGAACCAGCCACTTCATCTCCCTCGGCATGTTGAGGCTGAAGTTCGGGTGCAGGCCTGTCCTCTGACTCTAGTTGACTGATTGGGGCTTCAGTCCGTTGTAAGACTTCTGGATGATTCCGTGCGCTGTTTTCCTCTCCACCTGCCACTGCCTCGGCACCTTGCTTCACTTGAGCTTCCTGAACCACGTCGAAATCCACAGACTGGCAGGCTTCTAAATAATAGAAGCCCAACACTCTGTTGTCATCTAGGCGGATTCGCTCAGAAAGGCGCAATTTCCCTGCCCTCACCTGAACCAAGACTTGTCTCTTTGAAGTGCCTCCTGCCACAACACAGCCTGGTTGCCACTTTTTTTGATCAGATCCAGTCCCGGAGCCCAGATGTAGCCAAATGACCCTGCCTTGCTTCATGCGTGGGAACTCTGGCTGATTTGCCGCATCCTCCTCTGAACCAGCCACTTCCTCTCCCATGTTCGTGAAAGTCCAAAGCCAGCGACGGACAAAGTATGTACGAAGCTGATTGTGTCTTGTGGGTCGGGGTGTGCCATTGGGGTCGATCTTCTTGCTCTCGTTAGTTAGTTAAATACCATGAGGATGGAGACCCAGCTATTTTTCAACTATCTGCCAAGATTCCCATGCACACAGCCTTTCATACAATACCTTCTCAGATGTTCCTGTGACGCTTGTGGTCTGCTCCAGCCTCAAAATTGGGAAACGTGTGATCCAAGCTCTAAAGGCAAATAAGCTGAAATCAACAACCCTTCGGATCCAGAAAGGAGCTGAGATGTTTTCCACAGCAAGGCCTTGCAAAACGGCGACCTTCAAAGACCCGTGTACGTGTGGCATCCCAAATCCCAAAAATAACGAATTGCAAATTCCAACCTGAGATCCTGCCATGGAAGGCCCCCTGCCTCTTCCCAAATGGGCTGGTCAGTCAGCCCGCAGTCGACTGCAGCCTGTTGTCAGGTTGTTAAAGGTGTTGGGGACTGACCCAAATATGAAGATTTTGCACTCGCGTAGCAAGTGAAGATTTTGCTCTCTGCAACTGTCCGACATGAACCCTGACAACACAAATGACAATGCAAATTCTACAACTTTGATTTCAGCTTTTTGACCTTTGTTTTCGTGAGCATTTGATGGCTTGTCTGTCACGCGCACTAAGTTGGCGTCTTCAGGATCCTCAAAAAGTGCTCTGAAGAACATTCTTTCGTTATCTATGCTACACTTTTCAATTCACACGGAGAGATCTCAGCACTGTCAGCTGAAAACTGGCAGTGGGACTTGACCTTGGCAGCCTTGGCTTCTTCTGCATGTCCCAAAACATGTTTTGAATGGCTGAGTAGGTATCCACAAAGCCCTGTCCTGCAATTGAAGCTGGGTTGCCTTCGACTTTGTCAAACGCATCCAAGGTATCGCGTGGTGTGTCGGCATGGAAATGGGGATCGAGGACTGGGTCATAGTCGTCAATCTCATCAAAGTCATCTAGGCCAGAAGGCCAACCACTGATTCTGAAACCTTTCTCGACCTGCATTGTTCCACGCCTCAGCTTCAAATTTTTGTTCTGCCTCTCGTTCCTTGGAAGCACATAGCTCCTCCATCTCCAGCTTCTTCTCCTCTTCTTCGCTCAAGCGCCATTCTTGAAGCACTGGATTCCTGGGGCCCCCAAGGCCCTCGAACATGAAACGGAAGCGATTCAAGAGCCTTGAAGTTCCGGAGTCCAAGAGTCGGTCACCGCATAATGGACCAACTAACTTCTCATCAAATCTTGCATCAACCTTTGCCGGACCTACACCACGGAATTCATCAGCTGACTCATAGCTGCTGCCAACATCGTTTCGACGCTCCTCTTTTTGACCACGACTTCCCCCGGGTGACCGGCCGTTTCACGGCATGAAAAACGCATAGACTGGGAAGCCCAGGCCATCCAAGGCCTGTCGCTCCCAACGGCAGCCTTCCCCCAAGGGCTTCTGGGTGTCCGGATGGACGGGCGCCACACGCGAGAAGGTTCCGCAGCTGGGAATGATGATGTCGCCTTCGCCCCAGCCGGGTGGCCGGCCGTTGCGAAAACCTTCCCTCGGATGCAGAGGAGAAATGTGGAGCTAAGTTCACGAAGTGGCGAAGCTCAGGTATTCTTGTCTTAAAATCTTGCTAAAATCATTGTAAATGCATCTGTATGGCTTTTGTCATGGTTTCCTATCTGTATTTATCTTGCACACCCTTCAACCCTTTCGTCTGCTTCTACAACTTCCAGCAGTGGGCTGTTTCGATCAGCCAAACCCAAAAAAAAAAGTCATGAACACGCCAAACATGGCAAAATCCAACCAACAAAATGGATCTGTCAGGTTGGGCATGGACTGAGCATATCGTAGTACCAAGGCTCCGCTTCAAGCCAAAGTGATCGGCCGCCAAATCACCCAGCTCTGATGAGCCAGCACCGAAGTCTTTGATCCAATCCTCAGAGATCTCAGAGAAACAGTGGGAGTCAAGCTTCACGGTGGATCGTGGATCATCACTTGCCAAACAAGTCCTGCTGGAAGTTTCACATCCATGTGTTGCGTGACTGGGCAAACAGTGGTTGATCTTGTACTTTCCTTTTCCCAAACCACGGTTTGTCCGACAATGTTATCCTCAGAATCCCAGCTGGTGAAGATCATCAGTTCCGGTCTGTAGCAGCCCACATGCACCATTTCTATCATGTTCATGGCACAACTCTCCCAACTCTTTCAGGAAAGGGCAACCCAACATGAGCATATTTGCACAAGGAAACCAAAGACACATGAGAAATCCTCAGATTGAATGGATACGCCACATTTGGACAGACATGGAATGACATGGATCAGTTCTCAGCTAATACCAAGGAAACAAAAAGAAATCCTCTGATGAAAAATATAGAACGCAACTGAACAGCGATGATATTCACACAAATGTGGCCGCTGGAGGGTCACCACCCTGGGATGTTTCTGAGGCTTTCTGTTTTCTAACATCCTGACGCTATCAGGTTCCGAGCGTGTACCACTTTAAATGTGTCCGGGCATCGGGGAAATAAATGTTGGAGACGACGCAGCAAATCACCGCCCCTTCATCATGTCGACGCTTCACTTCTCTCAGCCAGTGGCAACACCAACCTCGGCGCAGCGGGAAGCCAAAGCCACACCCAGTTCAGCAACGGCAGGGCGATGCCAAGATGAAGTGAAAAGATTCCTTTGCAACATTCACACTGATGATGAATCGATGCTGATGCTGATGCTGATGCTGATGCTGATGCTGATGATGATGCTGATGCTGATGCTGATGCTGATGATGATGATGATGATGATGATGATGATGATGATGATGATGATGATGATGATGATGATGATGATGATGATGATGATGATGATGATGATGATGAATCGATGCTGATGCTGATGCTGATGCTGATGCTGCTGCTGCTGCTGCTGATGATGATGATGATGATGATGATGATGATGATGAATCAATGCTGATGCTGATGCTGATGCTGATGCTGGCGATGGT